>OMNW01014224.1:0-14038 GCA_900303245.1 Selene dorsalis
ATATGCATATAACGGGAGTTGTTGGGGCAACGATGCAGCGTCTAAATAAGACATTATCTGCTGTGAAACTCCTTCACTTCACCAATATGTTGTTATGAATCACCAGCACTATTCCCCCGTGAGCTCGGAGCGGCTCGGAGTTGTGTTATTGTCATCCGGGGTTTTTTACACGGCTTTTCACTGACCTGCGACTTCAGCAGTGGTACAGAAGTGACGTCATCGAAGTCGTAGGTTCATTCATAACAAAATATTGGTGAAATGAATGTGTTTTGTGGCAGATAATGTCTTATTTAGACGCTGCATCGTTGCCCCAACAACTCCTATTCGGGTGAGTAAATGGGTGAGTAAATGAACGTATTTTATGCTAGAAATAAGGTCCAGGTTGCAAAAAACGGAACTTCTCCTTTAAAGTGCAATTCCATTTGTGTTGTATTAGCTTGGTCTGTTTTTGTTATGCCTGAGTTCTTGTTTACATGGCTTTAGCTTTGGATTTGGATTGAGCTGAACAAAGTTAAACAGCATTCTTTACTAAAAATGCTCTGGTAACATGATAATCCTACTCCAACTATTAAGCTTATTTTGTTGTACTGCTAAAAATATATATCAGACTGCGGGCAAGTAGTCATTGCATCATCAAGACTGATGTTCCAATCTTCAGCTGCAAAGTTTTTCTTTAGACGGCCCTGTCTGAACTCATGATAGTGTAATAATTGCGACATGCTCTCAGTTTACCATAGCTTACTGCGATCTAAAAAAACTCAGACTAAATCACTGAAACTGGACACAGCTCCACTGCTTGAAACCAGTGCTGCTTTGCTTCTTTGCTTTATTGCCATTTCACCTCCTGTTCACACTTTATTTTTCTGCATCCAAATTATCAGTTAATCCACACTCAGGAAAACAAAGCAGGCATGTCTACAACAGGCAGGAACTTGTGTTTTTAGGTGTGTGTACCAGGCTTTATGCCTGGTCAGTTAACATTTTAACACAGCGGTGAAACCAGAAACTAATTTTGTTGACAGGAATTTTGCATGCATCAAAGACATAGACAGAGAGAAGACTTGTCCAGGTGCTGGAACATTACCCTCTCACATGATAGTGAGCTCAGATAAGGAAGGAGAGGACAGGCAGATCTCTACACCTCAGCAGTTTCTGAAATGTTTTGTTACTCTTTTTTTTACCATGCTGGGGGAGACTGAGCTTTTTGCCTCAGCACAAAAAAAGGGATTCAAAGAATCAGAGCATGAGGCGATTGGATTAGACCTTAATAAGTCAGTCAGCTACAGTGAGATGAGATGTCATTAATGTCACTCAGCTTTATTCTCCTCATCTCTGCACAGCAGCCAGGTCAGTCTCTGGTTTCTGGGTTTAGAACTGGTGCTGAAAACCCTCCACATACCAGAGAAAATAACATGGCAACAAAGAACAATGTGAAGCTGTTTTCTTCAAGCACATTTTTCCCTGGACATGATACTGCGAGTTACAGGATCACTGAGCCTGACTGCTACTAAACTTCTGCCGTCCTTCCATTTGCTTATTAAGCAGCTGTATTAAACAGTGTATCAATTGACTGCCTTACATAGTGCACCTTAAAGACAAGCTAATGCTAATGATGTGATGTCACAGCCATTGTTGATTGGGATGTACTGTATGAGGAAGTACTCCAGGTTTTACATCATGCCGTCACGTTATACAGATGTAGTGGCTTTTAAACATTTGTTTGACATGTTTTCTGCAAGTCTGAGTTCCATTCTTCACCTTGCTGCAAGACAGATGTGTCTAAACATCTCCTCCAACCTAATTTCAATGTTTAATCATTTGTAAGCTTTCAACTTGCTTGATCCATGAGCACCTAAATATTAACTACAGGCCATAACCATTGAACTGAACACAACCGCTTCACATAAGCGAAATATTTCTATGACAACACATAAAAAATGTATCACAGAGACATAAATTACATTTTCACAGCACAAAATCATGATAGATGAAAGTAACCACTACGTGTCTTAGAAAGCTACAGTTACCTCAAAACAATTCATTAACTAATTAATTCAATAATTCAGTAACTGTGAAGCTCCACTGGTGCTTTCATTCATGTCTGAGATTAAACCTTTGCTTTTTTTCATTCACTTGCACAAACATTGTACTCTCACCATGATCAAACAAAGTAACAGGTTAATGACTGTGTTACCATGACCTGATCTCTGTTTTATTATTCGGCATTAGAGTGCATCTGTTGTTACCCATCCCTCGTGTCAAGGTTTTCAATATGTCCGGTGAGCTTAGATCATTTCATTACAGCGAAACTTTAAACTCTTTGAACACACAACAAACATTTGCCATATATAGCTCAATGTACTGACTGCAGTAGCACTGAGTCCCTCCCAGAAAAAGAATGAGGATGTGAAACATTTGGTCTATAGCAGGCCTTCCAGGCTGACTAACAAACCTTGGCTTGAGAGTGTTGAGACTTTACAACCGACAGACTCCTCGTAGCAGCTAAGCAATGTTTTCATATTGTAAAAAAGGGATTCTGAAGAATGGAGTTTGTCTGAAACATATATTCATTTATCCACACAAGCTTCAATGAGGTGTGTGAATATTTCCCAGAATGAATTTAAGGTGCAACTCTTCCCTGTTCCTTGAAGGTGTCAGTTGACAACCTTGTTTTATTAATGTTACATGAAACAATCTTTGTTTGTTTGAGGAGAATACGATCAGGACTGTTGCAGTCTACATTCAAATGAATCTGGTCAACAGGTGCAGACAGAGTGCCTGTGTTACATGATCAATGTCACTGTATTTCTTTGATGAAGTTGTAACTTAAGTACAATCACAGAAAGACAAGGCAATTAAAAATGTTAAAATAACTCAAACTCATCCAAGTATGAATCATAAGCTGAACCAGAACTGGTAATTGGAGAATGTGGAAATAAGGAGTTCAGGAGTGGGTAAGACTGAAAATCCAGATGTGTCTCTTTGTGTGCAATAAATAAATCTGCTTTTAATGTACAATCATACATTAAAAATAAATGTAAGATTTCTTCATCTTAAAAGTGGATGGTTAAAATAAAGGAATTTCCCTAATCAATTTACCAAGAATTGAAGGTTGTCAGTGACTTGGATTGCTGCCATGGGCTGCAACGTAACATGTCCTTCAATTAATTTCCTGGAATACTTAACACATGCACAGGTTACTGCCTCAAATGAGTGACTCCAGGTACAGTGCAGGTAAGCTAAATCAGTGTTTGCGTTTCCCCGACTTCGTATCGTCTCACAACGAGTTCTCAACCTCGAAATCTCCGCCACGGCACCGCGGGGCAGGAGTACTCGTCTCAAGTCTTACCTTCTTCACAGGTTTGTGAGTGGGGACCGCGCTGAAAGCGGATGACAGCTCTCCCATGTTCATTTCGCTGTTCTTGCTCACAGTCATGGCTGAATATTTCTCCGCGACGTTTTCGCTCTCTTTCACCTCTTTGCTCGCCTGCTTCACCTCCAACTTGGCATCCCCGGTCGGCTCTGACATGCTGACAGTGGCGGCCTGACGTTACCTGTCCTGGGCACAAATAACAACAACCGTAGGCTCCTCTGGTAGTAGCGTCTGAAGCTAGCCGCTGCTCGAGGCTGACTTCTCTGCAATGTCGAGAGGAAGAGAAGCTTTCAAATAACGGACACGCAAAAAAATAAACACAACGACCTGACTGAATATCTGACTGTGAGTGGTCTACTGGATGGGACGATGACAAATATCGTGATGTTGTCTGTAATGTTGCGTAGTGTGCAGCCGTTACGTTTCCCTGCTAGCTCAGCAGCTGTCACCTGGCTGAGTAACTTAGTGGGCGGTAACCAATAGACTGAGCCCCTTCAGTCTATTGGTTATCGCACACTAAGTTAGATTTGTTAAGATGCGTTCAGGCAACGTGGAACAAAAATATGACAAAAAATAGCGTAGCTTAATGTATGGGGTTCATGGTTGTTGACGTTTTTTGTTTGTTTTCATTTTGATGGTGCCTGTATACATTTACTGTTTAGTAATGTGCATTCGACTTTTTAGTTGATTTTTTATTTCTGCACTGTCAGCTGCAACACACAATTTCATTGTATATATATATTTACTACACAACAATAAAGACTAAAGACTTTAGGTTTTTTTGGGGGGGGTAAAAACATCTTTCAAAACCTACTTTGAATTAATTTACTTTTTATGACAGACCATGCAGCCACCTCACTATAGCCCCCCCTTTTCTGTGGAAACCACATCACGTTTGAGAGACACTGGTGTCCATTAGTCGATCTCCTATGCAAAAAGACCACTAGACTGGGGCGCTGGTACAGAGTTGACCCAGTTTACATGAATGCAACATTAAGCTCTCATAAATCCTCATTGTACACGCACGTTCCCCTTTACTGGTTTGCAAAAATAACCTGCTACTACTGGCATTTTGTTCAATGCTGATTTTTCACAGCAAAATGTGGCTGTGGAATTAAATGGGTTTTTAATCAAACGTTTAATAATCAAACGTTATGTGATCAATATCTTTGTTTCAGTGTTCTTCAAACAAGGTTGCTGTCCAATTTAAATCCCCGTTCTTGCACACAGAGCCTTAAATGCATTTCTGCAGAATGTTACAGGGGAGAAGCAAGACCGTCAGTGTAAAAACCTAGCTGAAATAGTATAATTCATGTTGGAGTAGAGTCCGGACCGACATGAACAGCAGGTATGAAAATGTATTAAATTAGTTTTTTTTTTTAAAAACTGTAATGTAGAGTAACATAAACCCAACTGAAAACAACGTGAGTGTTGCTGCAAATATGTATTAGTGGACTGTTGAATTTAACAGGCAAAGTGAGGAGTGAATCAAAATTGCACCAATCTACGGAACTACTTCTATGTGTGTTCATCATATGCGTACTTTTTGCTCTTCCTCTTTATTTTGTTTAGTTAAATTAAATGCTGTGATTCTACTATACTCCACGAGGCTGTTGTGTTAACAAATTGAATTAAATAGGAAACAAACCAACAAACAAAATATTTCTCTTTAGACGTAGCTTGAGAAAGAAAAAAAAGCCAATTGGCCCCGCCCTCCCGGGAGCAGCTTCCTGCTCAGTGACCTGACGAACGTACTTTCCGCACGCCATTTTCCATCGACGAGCTGGACCCAGCCGGAGAAACACGGAAAGCCTGAGCTGTGAATTTCAACAAACTCGGTATTGTCTGAATTAAATTCGTTCGAGTGTCTCTTTTTGAAACGTTGTAAAATGCCAAGTGTGTGGCGATTAATCTCATCGCCACATCCGTTCTCCGATCCGATCTTTTGTTTGATTTCCCTGGTTGTTACTCCAATGCGGGATGTGTAGGCCTCAAAAAGGCGACAGCCATTTTAGCCGCAGTTAACTAGCTAACGTTGTTAGCCATCACATTATTGAAAACGCCGATATATGAACTCGGTTTCAAATGTGGTACACATTTTAGAAGGCAGCAGCTGCTCGGTAAAATACAGGACTCATTTAGGCGTTCACATTGCCCACCTCCTTTCTCAGCTTTGTTGAGCTAACGCAGGCTGCAAGTCGGTCAGACAGGCCATTAAACATGGCCAAGAAATTCCTCTGAGTGTTATATTTGGATGGTTGGGATGTTTTTCGCGCAACGTTAAGACAGCAATAGGTAATTGTGCTTCAATTCTATTGAGGATGTACAGTTCCCACACTACGTTTTACGTGTAATTGGCTGAAACACGCGTTTCGTGAGAGAACAGGAACAAAGGTCGGAGGACCTTAGCTCACCAAGCTGCAGAGCTCTGCATACTCCGGGGGTACGCTGTGAATAGTGGTGAATTGCTATATGCAGATGTACACATCTGATATGAGGTTTCTGAACTATCTTGCATTAATAATAAATTGCCTCTTCTCCTTCTTCCGATCCAGTCATGCATCGTGACTGTCCTCTGGACTGCAAGGTCTATGTTGGAAATTTGGGCAACAATGGAAACAAGACAGAGTTAGAAAGGGCATTTGGCTACTATGGTCCTCTCCGCAGCGTTTGGGTGGCCAGAAACCCCCCAGGCTTCGCGTTCGTGGAGTTTGAAGATCCCAGAGATGCAACTGATGCGGTGCGAGAGCTTGATGGAAGGTAAGAGGCAAATAAACCTTTGGATACAATGTTCAAAGTAAGAAAACCAGGACAATTATGATACTAACACTGACTGTTTTGTAGAACACTGTGTGGCTGCCGAGTACGAGTAGAGCTGTCCAATGGAGAGAAACGCAGCCGCACCCGCGGTGCTCCCCCTTCATGGAGCAGGCGGCCGAGAGACAGGGATGACTACAGGCGTCGAAGCCCACCACCCAGACGAAGGTGACAAACATGTTGTTTGACAGTGGCCAGTTGAGACAACTCTTGATACAAATATCTATAATTGTGCTCTGTGGCGTAATGAATCCACTTTTACCCACAGTATATTTTCTCATAATTGCTTCTGACAGTCTAGGTATTTCTACTGTATATAAGTTTTTCTGCTGATTGTATATTTGTGACCGTTACAATGTTGCAGGCTTGCAGTTTCATTTTCAGTGACATCATAGGTCATTTGTATGTATGGAGCATAACAGTCATTCATAAGCAAAAATTAAGTGACATGGGGATATGGTATGATAGGTTATATGGTGCAGCTTCTCTATGGCTAAATGCATCTGAACCAATCTGGCCTTAAAGATTTTGTTTGTGTACATTTTCTGTGCACAATCAGGAAGTTTCTGCATTTTAATTGCTTTTAAATGGAGAATATGGCATATGAAATGAGATTAGGCAATTCCTATTTTGGAAGAAATATAATCTGTTTAGAATTTTGGGGGAATGAAAGTGCCAAATGTGATGCATTTTCTTTCTTTTTGTTTGAGGATGCATTTTATTTTTCATCTATATTAATAAGAATGAAACCCGTTGCAGAGCCACCACCATGCCTCTTCTCACCACCCTCAGAGTCAATCAACTAGTCCTCTTTCAGCATCATGTGACTGCTGACCATCGTCCCCCAATCAGCTTGGCTGGTGCTGTCACATGACCCAGGCATGGCCAGTCGTCAGGTTGCACCAGCCCATTGGTTCCTCAGCATGCCGTTCTCAACCTCCTCCTCCTTCAACCTTAACCCAAACGGCAGTGGCCCACCTCACATTCCCGACCAATCAGCGTATCGCGTTTCCAAATGTCTACAACCTACCAGCAGCAGCCTTCGGCTAACCAATTAAAGCAGGAAAAAAAGCTACAGCCAGCCCCCATCTGCCTGCCACCTAATCACCTTGCAGCATCTGGCCAGTCCTATTCAGCCAATTCTACCTACCCGGCCGACAGTCTGCCTCCCTTTCGTCATATCTAGCTTGTTGAAAACCAAAAACACTAGTAAGTTTTCCTGCTTCATTCAGTACACTGCTGATTAGTTTTGAAAGTGAAGAGACAGCTGGTTTGAAAAGGTTGTTCTCTTTTTATTATCATTTGAATCATAAGTTTGTCATTTTGTCCTCAACCATTACTGTAATTCCTTCTTTCAAAAGGGAATGGTCCAATACAAATGTCTGGAACTTCAGATTTCCAGAGAGTTTGATTTATAGACAATCATCTGGTATGTCTTGGGGCTCTGAGCAGAATTATGAAATCACACAGATCAAAACTCTTCTCAACCCCCCACAATGAATATCAAGACCTCTTTGTGCTGTATGGTTGCTTTTAACAGATCTTATTGGATTTTGTTAGTAGCCTTCAGTTTTCTTATGTCCTCCCTTGACGTGCATTGGACCAGTTTCATACAGATGGTGGCCTCTGTGTGTCTCTATATTCCCACACCAGGGCCAGTCCACAGTGCAGTGTTAAATCCTCTGCTGGTTAGCACACTTTGAATTTTGTCATAGCTTTAGAGTTCTGACACCAAGACAAACCTCATTAATTCTATGGTACAGGCTAGCCTACCACTTTATTATTTAACTGAAACACAAGTCACACTGTTGACATAATGGATGCATGTGATACTGTGGGGTAGGTGAGAAGTGATCCTTAAGCACCTGTCATCTTTATGTGCTGAGTCCATTGCCAGTGACTTAAATTTTTCTAATTAAGACAACTGTTGTGTGAAAAAATACCAAAGTCTTTTATTTCCATTTTGAGGTACCCAGATAGGCAAACAGCTGTGTTGAAGGAGGCGCATATAAGAAAAGGATTAAAATAGCGTGGGGCTCTCAGCTCTGCGGGGTATTCAGTACACACATCTTTTGTTGTTAATAACTGTGTATTTTTCCTGCGCAGATCTCCACGCAGGAGGAGCTTCAGCCGCAGTCGTAGCAGGTATGTGAGCGTTTAGAGTTTCCTCCCATCCACTTTGGCCCTAAAGCCTAAATATAATATGAACATGGTTCCATTTTTTTTGAGAAAAAAGACATCTTGATATGGTAAATTGGCATATGGTATCTTCAGATTTCCTTAAGAGTAATGAACCTTTTAAAGTGAGTGGGGCTGATGGCAATGTTTGCTTAATGGGATGGTTTGGCTTTGGCAGGTCTTTCTCCCGAGACAGGAGGAGGGAGAGGTCCCTCTCCCGGGACAGGAACCACAAACCTTCGAGATCCTTCTCTCGATCAAGGAGGTACTGACATGCTTTTGAGCTATTAAAAGATGGTTTCAGTGTTTTTGATAATTTGACATTTGAAGACATGATGTAAATTGTAGTTATATGTCTTGCCAGTTTACAGTGCAAATCTAGTGTCTCTGAAAAGCACATCACCACTGAATTCTACTCCTGGAATACATAACAAAGTTGATGGTTGTTTGATTGCACTTCAGAATAATTTACAGTTGTCAAAGATTCTTGCAAGCATTAACAATTTTTGTTTTTTCCTCCCCTGCAGCCGCTCCAGGTCCAATGACAGAAAGTAGATGAACATTTGTCAGGTGTGGTGAGAGTTAAAGATGAACGGTTGTACAGGTTCTGCCGTATCATGGACTTCAACGTGGCCATTTGGTCATTTTTGTGTTGGGTTTTTTAAACAATCAAGCATTTTAGTATCCCCTCCCTTTTGTGTTGTTATGGTAATTTTCAAGTACTTGGTGAGTGTGTACAGGAGTGATTCCTCACTGAAGTCAAATCTGTCTCATCGGCCCTAAAATGTACCACCCAACATTCCAGTTCACCGGTTTATCTCTTGATAGGTTTCTTTTTTGTTAATGATGTACTTTGTAGACATAGTGTGAGTGGTTTCTCATCTTCATTGTGTAAATGCCAGCATTTTTTTAAAAGAAGGATTTTGATGTGTAATTACTTTGGTTATTTACAAAGTCAACCAATTCTCACCATGTTACTTTCTTCATACTGAAGGTTTCCATCTGTTAATGGTTGGTCATGTAATAAAGGAACCCTCATTCATGATACACGACTATGGCATTGAATTTTTTTGTTTTATAAAGGTGTAATTGACACAAGTCTATGACAGTCTAAGCATCCTTGTTTGATACTCTGTGAAATGGTCTCTATTAAAGTACTGGTTGTTTAAAAAAATATATTGTTCATGTTTATTGCTTAGTAGTAGTGCTGTTTTATTCTCACATGGACACATTTATCCTCCACAAGAGGGCACTCAGAGCATGAGATTTGCTGAAGAGCTCTGCTCACGATCATAAACTCCCTTTCTAACTATTACTTTGGTAATTTAATAACTTAATTTCAGTGTGTCTTTTGGTATATGTGTAAGTCACTTAGTGATGCAGGTGGTACAGCAATAGTCAAAATGCATTTAAAGACTTGCGGAAACTTGTTATACTGAAAAAAAAGTAACGTGTTTGTTGGGAACTTTATTTGTACAGCCCATTTTTACAAACAGTTTGTCTCAAAGGGCTTTACACAGCATCATGACAACATCCTCTGCCCTTAGACCCTCACATCTACTGAGGGAAAACTCCCAAGAGAAAACAGGAGAAACCTCAGGGAGAGAGACAGAGGAGGGATCCCTTGTGTAATAGATGTTCACAACTAAAAGTTTATAACTAAATGTCAAGAAGCAGATGGAAATGTGTGATGTGAATTTCATAATGTCAGTATGTGTTTTTAATTTTAGACTGGACTACAGATGATTCAACTGAGTTACTGTAGACTATAACACGAGAGAAATGAATGATGATGTGATGTGTGTTACTGCAGTTGTAGTACACTGTGGAAGTCAAGGAATCAAAATGAAAAAGTGAACCATGTTCCTTGACTGTGCCCGCAGATTTCCCTCCAGTTCAGTCTGAGCCATCGGCAGTCAGGTCATTATGTAATCCGGTTGACTGAGTTTAACCCTTTCACCAGGATAGATAAGCCACCCAAATAATAGTGTCCTTGTGCTGACTGAGAAAACTGAAGAGTGCGAACTGTTCCTGCAAAGCGTTTTCATGGCGGAAATGATCCAGGGAAACTACCATTGATCTCATAAAGAGATACAATAAACACGTAGTCATTACTACTGTCTAGTGAAACTTAATGAAAGCTTTGATAAGACCCACTTGTCTCCCACTATCCAATCGCTTTTTTCGGTCCCACCCAGGACAAGCCCACGGCTCCTTGTTCACGCATACATCCACGTGAACCGGCACAACACTGGAACGCCGGGCTCTCAAATCTGCGCGCGCTTTTCCGCGAGTTACTCAAGCCTGTTTGACATCATAGAAACGATGACTCATGGTATCCACGGAGACGGGTCGCTCACAACCCGCGGCAATTCCCTGAGAAAGCCGAGGTATTTCACACCCACGCTTCAGTAACAGTGCCTGTCACCAAGGACCGCGGTCAGCACGAGGAGCTGAGATACGGAAATGTGTTGCCTCCTAAAGCTTATTTTAGATGCCGTCACACTTCACTGTCTCACTGACAGGACAACAAGTCAACTACTGTTTGAATGGATTCAAATCAGTTGGCCAGCTTTCACTGTGCAAGTGAATTAAAGGAATAATTTAACGTAATTATCTACAAATGTGTTTATTAGATATTTTTTGCACATTGACACAATTGATACCACTCATGACTACATCTTGACATTGAGTCCAATCATAACAAAAGTCTGACTAAGTCACATAAAAATATATCTGATTTGTGGAATTTGTACTGAACTTCAGGAAACAGAGAACAATCTGTAAATCTGAAGGCTTATCACATGTCATTAACTTGTCTTGAACATAATTCTCTAACTATGAAAATTCTCACAGCAGTGATTGTTTATCTCTCATTCCTTATTTATAAAACACACCTCTTTCATTTTTGTGAATGGAGAAAGTCTCTCACAGTAACGACAGTGCTAAGTGCTACTACAATGAATAGTTATATGCCCTTATTTAGGTATCATGTATGCCTTAACCCTCTATGGTCCTCCATCTCTGCTCGTCGATGATTGTTCTTGGCAGGGCTGTATCCAGACATTTTTGATAGGGGTGGCCCAAGTGGGGCACTGACTTATGGTGGGGTGGCATAAAGCGTGAGCATGAGCATGCGCACACAGATTATGAACTCATGTATGCACGTGCACACGCAAGCACACACCCACACACAAGTTTTAGCCGTACCCAGTTTTACCTGCGAAACCCATATCTACTTCAATTACTAACACTGCAAGAAAAACTAGACCTACTACACGAATAAAAAAGAAATGTAGGCTAATGTAGGTTACTCAGGTCTTAACTCTCGACCTGTATAGATGCTGCCGGCTGTATCTGGGGTCTGTAGCAAATAACCATTCATCCAAACGATAAAGTTTAAAAACTGTTGTAATTGTCAGATTCTCAAGTTTCTGACGGTACCTGAACGCAGCTCGTGTGACATCGGCAACATATCTAAAATTAGGCCTGAAATATCATGAGATTTCATCAGAATCGCTCTATTTTTTGTACATCTCCCTATAGCCATGGTTGTCCTGAACCCACAGAGGTGCAGGACTTCATATTGCAGTGAATGAGACCACGGAGAGTAAAAATGTGACAGAAGCAAAAAACAGCCAGAAATGGCTGAGGGTCCAGAGTGTTAACAATGTTGCACCGTTTATTTGCACCTAACTGTTAGCTTTAGCATTGTTGACAGTCCATACAGTGTTAATGAGATGATGACAGACTTGTAACAATTATAATGAAAGACAAAATAAAATAAGACTGAGGAAACTTTTCTTTCTTTTTTTTTTAGCTTATTACCATTACAGCTTTTAACCATAGGCACAGTTACCAAAAAATGTACTCATATTCCATATACGACAGGTAACGCTGACGCGAGATGCTGTGTTAGTTGCTCCTGTCAATCACAGGTTCTTCTTCTAGCTTGTCTTTTTTTGCAGGCAGGATACTACTTTGCCATGTTACTCCTCCTCTCAGGGTAAAAGTGAAACTGCAACTCAAAACAAGAAACAATGGTTTACAATCAGCGTCATGGCCCACCTCTGACTGGGCATATAGCCCATCATATCTTGAGGTAGCTATCAGATTTCAGGGGTGGCCCATGGCACCCAAGGCCACTCCCTGAATACGCCCCTGAACCTCTGGGACTTTATATGTTCTCCTTAAACTGGAAATCAAGGTAAGTTCACTGACAGCCACATTTTCATGTAGAAAAAAAATATATATATGCCAATTTTAAGCCCCTACAAAGAGCTTTTAACTGGATATGCAAAAGTCTCTGGTTTCTGCTGATGTCTCTGTATGACCTACAACAGCAAATGAGGCCCTCGGTGGGAAGATAAGCTATTTCTAAATAGTTTAATTCTATACTTTCGGGAGGTCAGGTTGGACCACTGGATGAAACGGTTTACGGCACTCAGACCGGAGGAGACAGCACACCTGACGAGGCTATAAATTAGCACTGAGTTGTTGCTATGCTAACCAGTAAAAACTGAGCTCAATTTCATTGCTATATTTTCATCATGGCTGATACTGGTTTTGTCCACAGGGGTCGCCAAAATCAACACAAAATGAAAGTTCTTTGCTTTAACTATGTGTCAACACAGTTGTTCACAAATTCAGTTAATCAGTTAACCCTCCTCGACCCGTAAGTGTAAAAAGTCAAGTGTTAAACATGAGTAGTAAAATTGTAAAGAGTAGAAGTCCCATGATGACTTTGTATCAATAAATAGTAACTAATGGTCACATATAGACCCACTGGGCCTCATTCGGCACTGTCTATGGCAAAAAAGCTTCCACAAAGGATGCAAAACAAAAGCTCAAGTAAGATGAAGCACATAATTGCACTGAACTGGCCAGATCCTGTGTGCTGCGCAGCTGCCTCAGAGCTGGAAGATAATAAAGTGTCTACTCAGCTGTACAAACGCCAAGCCTTTGGCCGTAGTCACAGCTGCCCCTCAGTCACATGCAGCCATTGTGTTTTCCATTTAGTTTAAAGTTCATTTAATTTAACCCTACTGTACATGTGTTCAGTACAAACAGCTTCCAAGTCCTAGTGTGTTTCTCTAATACACAACAAAAGACTCATTGTGAGGTTCCATCAGTTGGTGCTTTTGATGCTGCATCCTACAGTTGAAGCTCTTTTGACACGCTGGGAACTAGGCTGAGGGGCACTCATCATGACGGACATGGAAAACATGAGGAGTTGTCTCTTGGGTGACTTGTTGCTGAGATAAACAAACCTGGCTGCTCTGACATCAGGGGAACCGGGTGGAACAGAACAGAACAATTTGTAATTAATGTGGACATTTGTGAATTTGAAGGTGTAAGGTTGATATATAAGAGCTCTTAGAGGAACAGAGTTTGGTAGCAGGCAGTTCTTAGATCTGTGGGCTGGACCAGTTTGCTCTTATATGTTTAAATCCAATATCCCAAGTCTGGCATCAGCTCTTGCACACCAGCTTTTATTATATTTTTATTTAAATTTTATTTGTTTAGGGCCGCCATTTGGCTCATTGGGTTGAGCAGGCACCCCATATGGAGAGGCTAAAGTCCTCGCTGCAGTCCCCCTCTCTCCGCCTCCCCATTCCCTGTCTCTCTCAACTATCTTATCAATTAAAGGCATGTACAACATATATAATA
>OMNW01014226.1:7100-18659 GCA_900303245.1 Selene dorsalis
TAGTATCATAGCCCATCCATTCATCCATTCATCCATCCACTGGCAATAGCGCTTGTCTAAGGAGGGTTGCCAGGGAGCTAGGGCCAAAATCAGCCAGTGGGGCGGGGCACATCCAGGTTGTATAGGTAATCTAATGGGAGGATGAGACAGTACTCATTTAAACCCAATCCATGATCTTTTCTAGACCTTACGAAACTGCTTTAGTGTCAAAACCTATACAAGGTGTGTTATTATAGTAACCATGGTGATTAAGCTATGTATATTGATATAGTCTGCATGTTTGTTATTGTAACCAAGAAAATCAAGTCTTGGTATGCCCGGCACCTTGGAGAACGCTCAGGAGACACTTGCATCAGAGGGTTGAAATCAACGACCTGTTTGTTTTGTCCAGGTTGGAGGACTGGTTGTGTTGTTGGATCATTGTGGTGCCTCTGATGGATCCTTTTGGCTGAGTCGTAAAAATACAGTCAGTACTTGTGTATATCCTAAATTGGTTGATCAAGAGTCTTAATCCAAACATGATTTACACTTTATTGTAGTTAAATTACTTTTAATTTGACATCTGTAGCTGGTTACCCACATTTTAAAGGGAGGGTTGTCATTTTTTTTTCATATGTTAATCAATGTCAATCAAGTGTCAGAGTGCGATTACATCTTAAAAATGTTCTATTGTGATATTAATCCACCCTGCTGTACTGTAAAAAGCACATGCTGCTTTTTTCTTTTTTTTTACATTTCCCTTTTTCAGATACATGTTCTCGCTCATCTCTTCATATAGGCAGAAAAGTTAGAAAAGGCTCAGGCTGGGATTATGTGACCTTTTCCCAACTCTGCCTGACTGCCCCAAAGACTACTTTGCTAATCTTACTTCTATCCCTGGATTTAGGGAGTATGAGATGATGAAGGCAGAAGAAAACAGTTTGATGGCCCCCAACTGGCTCTAAGTCTAAATCTCCACCAGCCCTGCTCTCAGACAGTATTAAATGTGGCTAATGTCGCATAAGCACGGCTGGATTAAGCTGAGGTAAATGTGGCAAACAGAGAGAGCATTTAAAAAAAAATTAAAAAAAATCTCATAATCTAAACAAAAACTCTTCTAATGTTCACCTATGGGTGTCTGATTATCTAATGTTTTCTAAGCATGCCCTACTTAGCCTTTCTTCTGAGTCAGCATGAAGCATGCCCTGGACACGCAGACACACTTATGACATGAGCCTCAACTGGCACTGTGCATACGGCAAATGTCTCCACACAGAGGTAATGAAAGCGTTCAGTGTAAATCAAATTATTCAGCAAAGCTCAATGTCAGTAAATGTTACACTCCATGGACATGGACACACATGCACATGCTGTTTACATACACAACACACCAGACAGTTTTGCTGTTTTACATAATGTAAAATGCTTCACCCTTTATGCAAGGTATGCGCCACATCCGCACAGCGAAAACATATAGATCACAGCAGCTGGGGTTGTGTTGCTCACTTTAAAGTGTGGCAGAAAAGACAGAGCACAGACATACATTCATTTTCACAGCTGACAGAATCGGTCTCCTTCTCATACATCACACGGAAACGCTTGCAGAGCCTGTCTGCGTCCTCGATAAACACACACAAATGCACACATCATAACACACACAAGCCATTTTACTAAAGATGTCATCGTGTCACACTCTAAACACACACACACACACACACACATACACACACATGCAGCACATATTTGCATTTGACAGCTATTGTGTGCTCTGTTAGCTCTAATGGATAAACATGCTATTAGCATTAGTCTTGGCGTAGTCTCCAGTTTTCATTGTGTATTTACATGTTGAATGTATTTACATGTTGAATGTGGCTAACTTAATCCACACACTGCACATGTAGAGAAAATCTGTATCACAAATAGCACCACAAACCTCTTCCCCATTGTATGGATCAGTCAGTAATGTTGCCGAAGCTTTGTGGCTCCTCTCTTCTTCTGCTCAGTACAAACAAAAAAACAGAAATGTATGAAACGCATGACTTCCTCCATTACTGGCCAACATATTATCACCCCTAAGGCACTTTATTCTGAAAATCTTAGGGCCTTGGGCACACTGACTTCAGAGTCAGTCAGAGTAAAGTTGAGGAACTCTGACTTTAGCCTGAGGCTGGATCACTCTGCTTAGGAACGGCATTAGCTCCTCACTCTGTGGGGTTAATATTACTGTTGTAACAGTCTACACAGATCTAACTGATCCTGTCTCGTGAGTAAGACTGGGATACCACCCAAATATCTTATATAAATATATACACACACACGAGGAAAGACAGTAGGGAAAAAGATGAAATTGAACTAGTTCACACATTTGTTACACACACAATAATCTCTATTCATTTTCTGCATCCATTATATTCATATTTACCCTCTAAGTAATATCCTCTTTTCTCCCAGTTGTTTGCAGCCAGTGTAAACAAATTCAAATGTGCACATATTGCCAGCCCATTATGGTTTACAGATGACAAAAAAGTCAACAACATACTCTTTGTGTTTAACATTCAGCTGAAGATGCAGCCTGAAAGGAATAAAGTGATAGATGCAGAGTATTTGATTAAATGGGTGAAGGCTCGTCTGGCCAACGGGCAGTGGTTGCGCTCCTCTTACTTATTATGATGCTCATAATGATTGAAAACTATTTCATTTTTCACCTAAATATATTGTTGTGTTATATTGGGAAGCCACAATATTATATTAAATTGAGAACATTTTTGTTTTCAATCAGAAATCTCAAAGAGCCTCAGTCGACCAGTGATGATGACGACTCTTTTGAATCCAAATATTTATCCTGAACATTTTATTTCCTTCCTATTTTCCTTTCCACAGGAAAAAAATGACAATGGAAAAAAAAAATAATACCCAGCATTTTCTTTTTAATAAGAAACATGGAGACACCGGAGGCAGTATTAATTTATCTGGAAAAGTAGAGTTTAAGTTCAGAGCTGTTACCACTGTTAAATCAGTCTTTTTCAATTAATAAAGTTCTGTGAAGAGAAGAAGAAATAAGAAGTCTGGCAGGAGACTCGGAGAGTATTTTTCTGTCTGTAAATGCATTTCTACAACTAAAAGCCTTATAGGTTAAAGTGACTAAAGGGCTGATTGCTTGTCTTGCTGTGTGGGAGGTAATATGGTGGTGCACCACACTGACTTCATCAGTGCAAACCCCCTCTACTACTGAATAAGTCAGATTCTGATTTTCTGAGGTCAGTCTGCCTGTTTAGTCTGAGAAATCTTTGTCTGTGGCTTTTGCTCCTTCAAATGTTTGAAGTTGAAGTTAAGATTAGTTGTGGCAACTCCTTAAGTAGTTTCTCAAATCTGATCATTATCATTCTCTAAATCATTCACAACCTCAGTAGAAGTTTACCTTATTGGTTTTCATCTGAACAGACATTTGCCTTGTTTTTACACTGTAGGTCTTGAGCCAGGAAGCAGGTGTCTTAAAGCTGAGAAAATGATGTTGTATCCATAACCCAATAGGATTCATCCTCTGGGGACCAAAATGGATTTCACATATCAAACTGAATAGCTACTCGATGGATCAGCACAGTATTTGGTAGGCTACAAACATTCATGTTCCCCAGAGACATTCTTCTGACTTGTCCCTGTTCATGCTTTGTTCCACAGTGGCATTTATTTAGCATGCTAATGCGCTAAGTACCGTGCCCCAAAGTTAATATTGCCTGTTAGATATCAGTACTGATGTCGTTAGTGCCGTGCAGAACAAGACTGGGAATCAGTCGCACTGAGCTTCCTCCCACCACATCACAGTACGCTGTGAGAAATCACTACAATAATACATCTGCTTTAAAACCTCTGAAGCATAAGCTGTCGTGTCACTATCATGACCTCTGCAATCAAGGAGTGTGTTTCTATGTGTGGGAGTAGGAATGAATGATTGAGAGAGAGAGAGAAACCTCAGCAGAGTGTGTGTATGAGTGTGTGTGCGTGTGTGTGTCTGTGTGTGTGGCTCTCTGTGTTTAGTCAAAATGACAGCCCTTTTCCCATTGATAGTACAGTATGTGTGAGCCGATGTGTGCTGTCACCATGGATACACACACACGCATGCCCCTACACTCCAACACTGCAGCTGAAGCTTGGTAAATATGGGCTGTGGCCTTGGGCCGACATTATGTCATTGTAGACTCTCTGTGTGTATGTGTGTGTGTGTGTATGCTTTCTCGTCAGCTCATTTAATAGAAGCTGTTGTATCAAAATATCATTGACAGTGTATAAGTGACAATAGCAACAAATTTAAATTTAAATCAACCTTCCTGATCACTATTTTCCATTTCTCTATGATATCATCTGTCTCACCATCTCGTCATCCTCCCCCTGCCTCACCTTTACCACTTTCTACTTTCTCCATCATCATTTCCACTATATGAGGCCACCGGGTCAAATGTGCACCACGGAGGTGAGACGCCCACACACCCTCACGTCTTAGAGGAGGATCAGAGCGGATCTTGGAGACAATATGGCAGAGATATCACCCAGAGAAACAAAAAACAGAGAGGTGAAGAGAGTGGGGAAAAACTGAGGCACGGAGGTCAAGTTAGATAAAGAGGCACAGACAGAAGGTCAGAGGTCAGGCTGTGAGAAAACCACCTGGTACATTCATAGAATAAGAGATGTCAACAGAAGAAGGTATAAACAGATCTGACACATTTAGATTTGATATTTAGATATTGAAGCTCAGCTTTTACACTTTTACACTTATTGAGTTGAAGTTGGAGTCATGCTGCCATCAAACTTTATACAATAAATAGATTAATGGCTCACACAAATGATTAAATACTGACTGAATGTTTTCTGTTTCAAGAGAAGAATGTGTGAGATACTGTTTTTATAGCATGTGTTTGGCCACATAGTTTACTATTATTTATTAGGAAACATCAACAGGTCATATAGTTATAGTGCATTAATCTGGATCATTGCACACTAAACTGAGAAAACTATCTATGAAGGAAGTGGAGTAAAACATCATAAACAAAGTTATGTGACTGTCAGGTATATAGTGGATGTAGCAGAGTCCTGATAAGGTGATGACAAGGTAGCATTTAATCTCAAATCGCCATAAATACAGAGCTCGTTGGAGGTTTAGGAGATGCGAGAAATGTTAACTGATGTAATACCGGCTGTGAATCAGCCGGTCTTATCTTTTACAGTCAGAACATAACTTTCACCACAAGTTTTTTGAAGCAAATATAATGTCAGACCATCAACTTCTCAGGAAGTGGCAGGTGCTGACATTTTCGAACCGTCTCCTCCTCAAAGTTGAGTCGAGGTGGTAATGAGACAATAACGACGAGCCATTTTACCATGTCTCATTAATCTGCGGTTGACTGGAAGCACAAACAGATGGCTTTTATGAGGCTGGTTATTTCCCAGAGGTCTTGGTCATATTGACTGGAACCGGATATCATATTCCTTTTATCACAGTCTAAAATGTGGAGACGTGTATGTGACATCTCCAGTGAAGAATAACACCAATATTTCCAGCCCCCACTTACAGAACAGCCGCTCATTAATACAACAGGCAACAGGCAAGCAGATGCCCCAACATGCCAGAGCACGTTACTAATCCTGTGTATTAAATGATACTGCTAGTCCATCAGTATGTTTATCTTGTAGTGCATGGGAGTTTCTTTAAGTACAAGTAAAACCGGAGAGTTTTTTATTCTGTTATCACAGGAGAAGCTGTGATTCAACAGGTATGTGAATGTCTCCAGCTGCACTGAGGGCACCTTCAAGGGCATCTGTAGCTACCAGCTTGAGTGACAGTGATTTTCTCTCATAAGGAAACATCCTGGAGCTTGATTTGTTTCTCAGCAGGCAGTAAAGTGCAGCTGTGGTCTGTATTGTTTGAGCATATATTTGATCATCTGGACCGTCTTTAGACCGCTGGGTTCATGTGCCTCCAGCCCTCTACCAGGATGCGCAACGAACTGGGGTTTTGCCCAGTTCCTTCTCTCTGCCCTGTCTTATGTTGACAGCTCTGGCTGTTCTCAAAGCGTCCTCATCTCTCCTCTGCTTTCCTTCCTGCGTGCGAGCTCTGATGTCACTCCAGCGGAGGATCTTCCAGAGAGGCCAGATTGTCCCAGAGGCTGCTCCAGGCACAGTGACGACAACCGGGCAACTCTGCCAGCCAACAGGCCATCCTCTAGGGATCCAAGATGCGCGCATACACACACACAGATAAGACTCACGCATACATACACACAGAGAGACATCACACAGACACTCTTGGAGAGAGAAAAATGACACTGCTGGCCTCGATAACATGCATCTCACACAAAGAGCTCAGGCTGACATCCCCCCCACGGCAGTGTGACATGTTGAAGCGTCTCTCCCTGTGTTCAGTACAAGCCATGAAGCACAGCGAGATAATTAAATCACACTCATTTACTGGTACAGTGGACCACTAAAGAAGGAGACTCATTGAAAAACACTGAAGCACAGAAAGAGCAATAATGTTTCCAGCTTCAAGACACATCACATCTTATATTAATGATTTTTATTTTTATGTGATGAGCTTTCATCAGTTTAATCAAGACTGAGCTTTCTTGCCTCAAACCAGATGATTTTTACTCCTCTTCTTCCAAAACATTCATAGCACCTTAGCTCATTCTTCATATGCAGACTGTGAGAGAGCTAAAACCAGACTTCGGGTCAGCTGATTCATTCTCTCCCTCATGCTGCACGTGTGAGACCCGGACGTGAGATGTGAGACTCAGCACTGAGGCCAAGTCGATCTGCGACAATAGCAACTCGCTGGAGGCCGTTTCTGCTCTCCAGTTACAGTAACGTCAGGTCGCTGAGATGGATCAATGTCAAGATGCTGGAAAGCTTCAAGCCAGGAGTAAAAAGTCCTGCCAGTTTTATTTATGACGGGTGTTTGTAGTGGTCACTGTTCCAGAGGAGCTGTTAGCACTGAAGCATTAGCTGCTAATGCTAACTGAGCCTTTCCTCATAAACATTTTATTGTCAAAACAGCAGGCTGCCGCTGGTGCGAAGCACAGAAAAAAAGCCAAGTTCTGTTTTTGTTTGGGAGGAGAAAATAGTCCTACAAAGCAAGATGTGGATATTTTGGGCACTTTTGTGCAGATGCATCTGTTTTAATGATGTCAGGGAGGAATGAGGGGAAACAGACACAGTGGAGCTGTTTTAACACTCAGCACAGGTGTCCCAGTCTTATGAAAATCCAGTTCAATCCCATCCTTCACTAAAATACATGCATTCAAATGTCTTTCGGGAAACTGAGATTTCGATTTTTTCCAACATCAGTAAAACTTAGCAACACAATGTTTGATCTCACCTCAGATCACAGCGAGCGAACACAGATACAAGTGCGCTGGTAAAATGTGTCTCTAATGCAACTTCAGCTGGTTCTATATAAGAAGAAATGAGTGACCCAAAATATGGTGCTGTTTGTAGTGAGCATATTATTCTCTCATGTAAACTGGTTATTAGCAATGCAGGATTTAGTTTACCTCCGCGCAGGTGACATCCAGAGCCGGAGGCAGGAACACAGTCACACCTCAAGGGAACTTCCTCAGATTTGGCAAAAAAAAGTAGTTTAGCTTCACGGTGATTAAAGCTCAAGCTCATAGTGACCTTTAGCCTTTTGAATTTGATATCTCAGGATCACATTGAGGTTTGTATTTCACATAAACATTGACTTGGTCTGATGGATAAACTGATCAGCAGATATCATTGGAGATTATAAATCCTATGTAAGGCCATAGGATTCACAATTTAAACCAGATTTCTCAAAAATACATTTATTAACTGTGTATTTATAGTAAAAGACCGTGAGACTCATACAAGCTGATGCAGCTTTAAAAAATGAATCCGTTCACCTTGAGAAGACGCCAACAACTCTCTCTCTCTCTCTTTCTCTCTCTGTCACTGACAGGTCGGCTTTCATGTTTGTCACAGGGCAAACTTTGTTGATGCCTCGGCTCCCCTGTATTTCACGCACATACAGGGTTCCTGTGTGGTGAGAAAAAGGTGCGGATAACATGTCCCGAAAAGTGTGGATTTGTGTGTGCTCTTAAGTGTTCAAGCTCACAAACATGCACCATTGATGATGGTGGATCTGTGTCACTGTGCTCGGCGTGAGTGTGAGCTTGTGATTCACTGCCGATCTTGTCATGAGTGCACTTGTGTGTGTGTGAACTGTCAACACTTGGAGATTAGATCTTACTTACATAGGCATCTCTGGTGGCTTGTTAAGGATCTATGAATGGCATGAGCCCTCACCCTTGTTGGCTTCAAAGCAGCTGTGACCAACAGAGGTCATAGCGCTGTTTGAAAAGTCTAACATACTTTCCCGGAGTATGTTCACGACAGTACGACGACAGTTTCTCTTTCTCACCTCCGCCACTTTAAGTCTCGCCTCAGGTGTGGCTGTTGGCTCTGTTACCAGCTGGAGGGGAACTGAATTACAACCGCTCTGTCGAGGTTGGGGAAGTTGAAACAGAAATGGCATCCAACCATTTCAGATCTGGCAAAACATGGAAACGTTATCTTGGCATATCTACACAGAGTGATATTTTACTCGGCACAAACTGTTCCCTGCAGCTCTGGTTTGACAAAAGCTTGAATGATTTTGTTAAAAGCGGCAGGTGCTTCTTTTGATTGCATAGTGTCCAAGTTCAGCCAAAACACTGGATGTGTAACTTTTTATTTTATTCCATAAACGGCTCTCAGAGTGGGAATGTTTCACAGTCTTAAGGTGACATTGACACAGCACTAAAAATGTCACCACACCTTATATCAACCGGGGTAATTTTGTTTCTCATCTTATCTTGGCACTTGTCTTAAATGTGATCTTTCAACAGTACAATGAATGTTGTCAGGATGCTGCAGCTTTGACCTTTGACCTTTGACCTCTTTACTCTTCTCCTGATGCTTTGCTCCAACAGTGGGAGGAACTGAAGTTTGCTCTATTTTTTCCCACTCAAATCCATTTAAGGGGTCACTCAAAGACCAAAACATTGTGTAAAATGTTTTTAAGCTAAAGTATTTAAGGAAAACAGTAAGTGAAAGCTCTGTACAGTAAGTGACAGAGATGTAAATCAATCATCAGCAACATAATATTTACAAATGAGGCTCTGAAAGAACAACAGGAAAAGAAAGGAAAGGTCAAAAAGACAATTAAAACATATCTGATACTTTAAGTGAAAGAATTATTCACACTGGAGATGAATGGCAGGAGCTGTTGTTCAGATTTAGAAGAGAAAACATAAAAAACTGTAAATGTTTGGAAACTCTGGCTGCAGTCCTTTTGTCCTTGCATCAGTCAAACATATCATGAAACTCTCCTGTTTGTTCAAGGTGCAGATTTTAACCAGCAGCAACAGATAAAATAACAACTCTGCAACTCTGGAGAAAAACAGGAGAGAGGGGTGGAAAGAAAGGGAGAGAGCAATAAGGGGGTGAGGGAGCTATCTAATCTAGTGTCTCTGACGCTGAGTCATCAAACAGATAAAGGGACACTGACTGAGACAAGGACGATGAATGGAAACACACACACACACACAGGCTACAGATTGCATGACATTTGTGTTAACATTGTGTCAAACGTCAAATGTGTGTGTATGATGTGAGGAAGCTTTCCTATTTTCTCATAGCACGTCACTGTATAGAGTGAAAACCACCCCAACAAGATACAATGATGATGATTTGGTTAGACACACTCACTCTCACACAGAGTGTAATAACCTTTACATTTACCAAGGACAGGAACTGCCTCGTCTCCGTGTAATTGTGCAATTGCAGTGTGTGTGTGTGTGTGTGCAGTTGCTTGATTTTAACCTGTTTTGCACTTTCATAAAATCGAAGCACCCAGAATAACAGCAAAAAAAAAACAACCTACAAAACTTACATTTTCAGTTCACAGTTATTTCCCAAAATTGCTCCACTGTCTTCTCAACAAAAACAAAACATGGCCTGCTGGCTGTTCAGTCAATGCAGTTTTCCACACTGACATTTCCAAGGTTTATATAAGTGTAGGTTTACTTGCAGTGAACAAGTGTGAATTATGACACAGCTATGAAAGCGACACCAGCAGAATTTAACACCCGTGTAGATGCATGCTGCTGTTTCCTGAAGGCATCACAGATAAACAAACAAACAAACAAGACCCACTTGTGAAAAGAGAACATTTACCATAGAGTTTAATGCCACTGGACAGTTTTGTTTAGGGTCACCGAAGGTTCATGATCCACATTTTAAATCCACAGTAGATGTCCACTGACCCTTTTATCATTACCAGAGATACAGATTCTGGTTTGGCTTCATTTGGAGTGTTTTTGTAGTGTTCTTTATGTTTCTTTATTATATTTATTTTAACATGGTTTTGTTTTTCAAAATATAATATTTGCAGACTCTCAGCAATTACTGCAGCCTTCCTCTTCGTCTTTGAGCAACTGCTTCAAAGGTTTCCTCCTTCCTCAATTTCTGTCCTTTGTTATTTCTGCTCATTAATGTTCTCTGGTCTGTGAATATTTTTGTTCTTTTCTCTTAATAAGGTGGTTTGAAACTTTTATTATTAGTATTATTGTATAATTCATATGATAAAATACATATCTGAAGCTATTAATGTTGTGTGACACAAACAGTGGTTGTAAATGTATTTTTTCAGACCTTAAACAGCAGTTTAATAAAAAATATAAAAGATAAAAGATAAATCTCAGTCCGTCTGACTTATAAAAAAAGAAAAAGAAAAAACATCTATACCATATAAGATTAATTTAGCAAGAAGGTGCAATGACTATCACAATCACAATTAAGTTAATTTGAGTCACAGCCTTTGGTCTTTTGTTGTTTTCAGCCAGGTAACGTTGGTGTTGGGCTTAACCACTACATCCTTGACAAGATTTGCCATTTAATCAGTGGAAAGCCGTGACAGTGGACAGCTTCTGAGATATTGTGCGACCAGCATTTCGGGCATGTTGGAGCTGAACAGAGCAGAGTGCTCAGTCTAATATGCCTGGATGAATTCAAAAAGGTTAAGGAAACACTGTAACACAGGCCACAGGTTTACCTTTGTATGATTCAGGGAAAAGGTGGAGGGCGTCCATCACAACAGTCATAGTTGAAGTAACTTGATATTAGTTCTCTTTAGAGTGTCCTTTCAGGTGTGGACAGGGACTCACAGAGAGAGACACATCAGTATAAGTGAGGAGAGATGGACACAGTGCATCTGTGATGATAAAACACATAAAGACAGAAAACAGTGAGCAGGAGAAAAAAGACAGGAGATTGATCTTTTTTTCATTAAAGCAGAATGGCTTCAGGGAACAGACCCCTGTTTTTTTTTTTTGTTATGTAGCACTCTCTATTATGGTCATCGTCTCTTTACTTTACTCCCATACGCACAAAACATCAACACCCCTTCACCTCCTCCCTCACCTAATAGCTACATGTGACCTAGCTGGTATAGCTGCAGTGCTCATATACTCCCACGCTGTTTAGGCTGTAGTCATAGTCATTTAAAAAAAAAAAAAAAAAAAAATCACT
>OMNW01014226.1:23484-43193 GCA_900303245.1 Selene dorsalis
GGACTCTGTGCTGCTGCTGCTGCTGCTGCTGGAAAAAGTGGCTGAACGGCGGAGGTGTGTGGTGGTGGTGGGATGATGATGATGAGGATGATGATGGTGGTGGTGGTGTTGGTGATGATGATGATGATGATGATGAAGGGGGAGGAGGTCCAATACCATTACCACCACACACACCACCACCACCACCAGCAGCAGCAGCAGCAGCAGCAGCAGCAGCTCCGCAACCACCGCCGGGTAATTTCACGTTATGCCCACCGAGCATCACCACCTCCGTGTGGGTCACAGTAGTTCTGTTTCCCGGGGCTCGGTTCGGGTGATGTCCATCTTACATTATATATCACTCACTCTCCACCTGATGGTTCACCTCCAGCAGGACCACTGTGCACGGCCGTGACCAGCCAGGTGCAGGTGTGTGTGTGTCCCCCCCGGGTGGTCACCTCAGTCACCCCGGTGGAGAGGAGGCAAGCACCACGAGTAAACAAGTGGAGGAACAGTTCAGATATGATTTGTCTTTAAAGTTATGATGTTTAATCACACACACACACACACACCAAATAACCCCCTATAATATATTTCAAATGTGTCACAGCCTATAAAGCCTTATAGGCCCCTGTGTCACATGACTCTAATTCACTTTCCATTATCTATTGATTTGATTGTCTTTACCAATTAATCACTGATCAGTAAACTGTAAGAAAAAGGTTGTCCAAGTGTCATTTCAGTTCAACCCGGCTGTCCAAAAGAGATGTAACGTATACTCACTGTGACTGAGAAAACCAAACATCATCCATCTTTGAGAAGTTTAAAGCTGCAGCAAGTAACTGATGTTCTGATGTTCTTATTTAGACGCTGCATCGTTGCCCCAACAACTCCCGTTATATGGATATACGTAGATCGCGAGTGGATCTAAATATCTTCCCAAGGACTCCAAGTTACACCAAAGTTGTTCGGGTGAGTAAATGAACGTATTTTATGCTAGAAATAAGGTCCAGGTTGCAAAAAACAGAACTTCTCCTTTAAAGAGTAAAATATTTATTTCTATTGAATTCAAATATATTATATTAGGTCTGTAGAAAAGCTGAACAACATAAATCTAGTTCATTTCAAACACATTGAAACCTTTAACCCTCTTGTGAACTCATGGTTTCATCAGAAACGCTCCTTGAAATTTGGGAATTTCAGGAGGCTCATGATCCAAGATGGCCGCTCCGTGCATCACCAGTGAATAAAAGATGAACTTTACACTGATGATCAGCCACTTAAGTCTTGTTTTATGTCTTTAAATCAGTCAATGCAACAATATTGTGCAGCTTCTACCTGCAGAAACGTTGCTAACAATGTTCCCAGCTCCCATTTCTGACTTACACTTCCCATCATGCAGTTCACCAGTATCTTCTTGTTAAAGAGTTTCCATTAAAATGTTGTAATCCTGCAGATAAAATACTGAATCGATGCCTCATCATGTGTGTTTCCTCAGACTCTGCAGTTACTCACATGAAACATTATTCATGTTACTGTACTACATCAGAGAGAGAGATACGAGCTCTGAGCTATGTTTAATCTGTTCCTCCCTAAACTTTGGAGGATTTTATACTTTTATCTGTTCGCTGGAAGCTTCCATGATGTCAGAGAGGAAAAATCCCTCTGTGCTCTTGTCACTCAGGGGTTTGGGGATCGTTTTGTGTCTGTGTGTGTGTGTGTGTGTGTGTTTTTTTTATGGTTTCACGGCTCGTTTACTCTGAAGTTTCAGAGGAAAAGTCGAGGAGGGAAATAAACACGATGTGGAAAACTCTTCTCCTCGGCTCCACTTTAAATCCGTTTCTAATATCTTTTTCTTTCTCTCCTTTGTTTCTTCCAACCATCGTTCAAGCTCAGGAATTGTTTTTACTTCCAGAAATAGCTGCCGCTGCGTCTCGGTTCCCTTTTTTTTTTCTTTCTTTCTTTCGTTCACACCTCTCTGTCTGAATTCATTCACTGTTCTTTCATGACTCACACCCTGCCACTTGCATTGTGCTTGCTCAGCAAAGTGTCCGTGTGCATGTGCACTCATTCACAAATCCTATGCTTCTCCAGTAACTACGTGACTTTAATGCTGATGTGGTGTTGCCTTCGACAGCAGCCGCATTTCAATTCACGCACTGCTCAGAAAATAATAAGCAGAGGAATTACAGTAGGTTATCTACGCATTGTCTGTCTCTCTCTCTCCCTCTGTCGCTCTCTCAAATACGCACATTCATTATTATGAACTAGACATGTTCACATTTTCATTTAATCATCTCTTTAATTTTTCATTTCCCTCCTTCACATTTGTTTCATGCATCTTCTGTCGCAGCAGCAGCTTCTCAGCTGGACCAACAACCTGCACGTTACAGTTTTGTTACAGCAACATATTTTCATTTATGTCATTGTGATCAGTCATTCACCTAAACCACCATTACGCAACATCATCCTCGTATCCTTCTGTCTCTCATTTTTGCTAATTCCATTAACATTCATCCTCCGTCCCTCTCTCTCTCTGCGTGTGTGTGTGGGAGTCACACGTTTAGCAAGAAGTGTGTTCCTGAGTACAGGGGAAAAAGAAGAAGAGTGGGGGGTGGGGTTAATTGCCTGAAACGGGAGCTGGGCTAAATCACCCCATTATTTATTTCAGTGGTGGAGGTCAGTGAAGGACAGGATGGTTTGCTCTGAGCCCAGTGCTGTCATTTCCTTCTGTCTAACATCCAACCACAGCAAGTTCAAGTGACACAATGCAGCATCTTCACATCTTTTTTTTTTTCTACCTCAGGGACTGACAGCACTTGATTCAGACTAAGAAAAGATCATGGTCTTGGCTGTATGCTGAAAAAGTCAACAGCTGCTTAAAGCATGGATCAGTAGCTGTTGACTACCATAGTATTTAGCTGGAACCAGAATATTCTGTTAACCAAAATGATTGTTTTGGGTAACCTTAATCCCGATGCCAGCATATCCACTTACCCTGCTCCTGTGTGCAATCCCAAATCTGCATTTTGCACACCCACCTCTTTGATGAGGTTCAGTTTCTAAATGTAGAGCTCTTTGCATCTTGTCACTAGGTGAATTATTGCATCCATAAGGCAGTGTTTTGTGAAATGCTAAAAAGTGGCTCCAATTGAAAGCATCTTCACTTGAGCAATAAAATAACACCTTGTTTTCACATAATTCTGTACAAATCGACAGTTAAGTCTCTTCAGACCTATGTAATTTCCGATGTAACTTGTAAAAGTCCCACTTTTCCCTCAAATGCATTTGCTGAGTCCAGGAATTTAGTATAAATTCAGGTTAGCTAATAGGCAATCAGCTAACATTTTAAGCATGCTAGCTGTGCAACATACAGAGCGCATGTGTAGTTGATATGTTTGACAAAATATTTCACAAAACTGGCCCCTTAATTATTTGCTGTCTTTAGGTCTTTTTTTGTTTTTTGATATTAAATGAGGAAAATGATTAAATTAGCTTCTCTGTCAAAGCTGAATTGGTGTTTATCATCCACAAAGAAATTGATTTCCTTTGATTAAAATCAAATTAGCCTACTGGCTATCAGCTAACATGCTGTGTATGCACGTATGATTACATACGCAATATTTCACAAAACTAGGTGCACGGCCTTGTTGTTTATTTGCTGCCATGAGTCCTCCTGTTTTGGTCTACGCCTCTCTCCTGCTGCTGTTGAGGTGTTTCTGAAATGAATTTCCTTTCGCTGTACGCAAGGGAATTATGGATACAAAACAAAACTGTGCAATAAAACTGAATAATTCCACTTTGTGAGTGTACAGAGTCGAAATGACGAAAGGAGAACTGTCTGGAGGAAAGTTGCATAAAGAGTTCCTGGGAGGTTTTAAAGTGAATCCCAGTAACAGCTGTCTCACACACACACACACACACACACACACACACACATTTAGAGGCAAACACTGCATCAGCAGGCACCCATCAGTACTAGACAGAAACAAAGGGACAACATCATCATACAATATTTCATTTTTCTCTGTCAACTCTTCCTCCCAGGAAAGAGCAAAAGATAGGTGTGTGTTTGTGTGTGTGTGATGCTGTGGTTGTGTGTGTGTGCGTGTGTGTGTGTGACGCTGTGGTGCAGGCTTACCAGTTCCTTGGCCTGACACTTGAGTTTATTCTTAGATATTGGACTGCTGGAAGGTGCATGAACCTGCAGGGAGGGCGGATGTTGCACACAGACACACATGCACACATATGCCCAAGAAGAAGAAAAAAAGACCACACACACTGACAAAAAGACATGCACACGCACACTTACACAATGTGTTCAACGCTGTCTGTCAGATTTCGCTCTTGTTGTGACAGAGCCGCCTCAGTCAACCCCAGTTCTCTGAACCCAAGGTCACCTCTGACTAACACACACACACACACACACAAACAGAAACTCACAGATTTCACATTAAGACCCAGACATGGCCCTCAGTAATTCATTACAAGTTGACGCTTTTATTTCTTCTTCTATGTCTGTATTCTATTTATCTCCTTGTTGGTCTCTCTCTCTGCTGCTGTTTCATTTTATTCATCATTACCTTATTAATCCTTAGTCTCTATTTAATTTCTCCCTGGCGAGGATGGAAGTGTCCTGATGTTGCCAAGGCGCTCTAGTGTTTGGCACAAGGGGGCTTTAGCTGTAGGACACAAAAGAGGGCCCATTTTAATTTGGCAAGCACAACACGGCTGAAATCTGTTTCCAGTATTCCCACGTAGCAAGTGACAAACATTTTGGGTTTTTCAGAGTGAATTTTGTCAATATGAATTATCACCATTCAAACAAAACTGACAGCAGTTACTTTCTGTCTGTCTTTCTTTCTTTGTGATCACTCATAAGTATAGGGTGAGAGGGGGAGTGAATATGACAGAAAGATGGAGAAGGACCAAGTGATAGAAACAGAGGGGGAAAGAGCGAGTCGCAGAATGAGTGAAACCCATTATGGTGGGTCTACGCAGAGATTTATGTCGGCCAGAACTTATTACAGATGAACAGCAGATGAACAAAATGCTGGGCGAGAGAGAGCTGGAAGAAAGCCATACATTATTCATCCAATTCCTTGCAGCCTTCGCACTGCTCTCCTCCAACTTTTCCTTGATTTGTCTCTTGCTTCCTCGCCTTTCCTGAGTCATTTTTCTTTCTTTACCTCTTTTGTTCTCCTGGCCTTTGTTGTTTTTTTCCGTTTGCATCTCTCTTTATCTTCATTTTCCCTGATTAAAGGCATATTTCAAGTCGCTGCAACCTTATCTGGACACACATACACACAAATATGTATGACTGCATCACACTGGCCCTTGGGATACCTAGTATGTAGGCATGATAAAGATGTCCTAGAGCTCCCAAAGCAGCAAACGGCACAGAGCAGACACGCTAGTCTATCCTGGACATGTGAGGACATTCCAGTAATTTGATATCTGCGTAACAGAAACATCCTCCTCATCCCCTGAAGAAAACCTCATCCTTACTCTAACACATTTTTACAAAGCTACCTCATAAACAGTGCTCGAATAGCACGGCTTCCCTGGGCTTTCTGTTTCTGTGAGGACATTAGATTAGTGGAAAAATAATTAAAAACATGCATCACAACCTATGTCCAGGCCAGCCCGAGGCTCTGTCTGAGTACTCTGACCACAGCGTGAGCAGCAACAGGGTTTGTTTCATGGCTGCCGACAGCCACTGCATCACAGGCTACATGACATCATTGTGCAGTCATCAGGGTGAGACCGGGTGCGAGCCTTTGGGCCGACGTTGCATAAGATGCTTTTAATGAAAGCAACTACACTTTCTTTCAGTTACTTGTAATGTGTTGGGGCACTCTTGTCACATGATCGTAGATGTGATTCAGTGTCACACTCTACTGAAGGAGAGTTGGCAGGACTTTGGTACGGTTGGTGCAGCAAGAGCAACTCATATTTTTATTTTTTTATTTCAAATAAGGAAATGGGGTGGCAGAGAGAGGGGGAACGACACGCAGCAAAGGGCCACCGGGGGAGTCGAACCATTTACATACAGTATGTGGACATGTGGAGCCATGTTAATATTATATAGTACCACATATTAATCTTAAATCTTCAAAGCTACAGCAAAAGCAACGCAACTACATGATCATTACTCACGTCTGACATATTGTGACCTTGTATTATATTGATATAATGATCATGCTAGCTAGTTTCATTCACCGGTGCGATAAAGTTTCTTCATTCAAGCCAACAAGAGCCAATTCACAGAGGATGTTTTTCCTTTCATCAACACATGTACTTGGTATGATCACCTTTTTTTAACCCATGGTCTAATGCACCCTGAGACCAAGTAGACCACCCCCTCGAGAGATCAAGTTTGCCGACCGCAAACCTTTCTAGTTGTAGCGACCAGCACAGACAGCCAGATAGCAAAATCACATTAATATATGAATATTCTGTTTGTCTGTCAGTGTCTTGAGTGCAGTGTTATTATTTGTTATTTTCTTTTCTTGCCAGAGCCAAACAAAATTTTCAGTCTCATGTAAGATGAATGGACAAGAAAGTTTCTGAGTCTCTGAGTCTGAGTCTGAAATATTGCTGTCTTTGTAGCCACAAGCCAACCACAATCAAAAAGCCACTCAGAGCCACAAATAATGCTCAAAACAGCACCATACTTTGTCAACTGTACAAACAGGGTCCCAGCAATCAAACACCTGCTAGCTTTGCCTGATTTCTATTGAAAAGAGACGAAAACAGAACTTACCCACTTTCCTCCAGCTGCTTCCTACTAATGCAGAAGCCCTAACAAGTCGATCTCTTTAACAGGCTTTCAAGGTTACTGTAATTAAACCCCTACTTTTAAAGTCTACTCTTGATCCATATGTTTCAGCCAATTACAGACCCATACACTACCTCCACTTCCTTCCTTTCTAAAATCCTTGACAGTGCAAACCACATTTGTCATTATTTGGATATGAATGGTCTGCTTGAAGATGTTCAGTCAGGATTGCGCCTTAACCTCTAGTTCAGGTTACAAATGAACTCCTCATGTCCTCAGACAATGGACTTGTCTTTAAACTTATACAAGTCGACCACAGGATCTTATTACAGAGACTAGAACATGTCGCTAGCATTTAAAGAGCAACACTCGACTGATTTAAGTCATATTTGTCAGATAGTTTCCAGTTTGTTCATGTTAGTAATGGCACTTTTGTGGAGACTAAAGTTAGTCTTGGAGTTCCACAAGGTCGTGGCAGCCGGCTGTCCACCCTGAGCTCGGCTGGACTTCCAGTGTGATGTGATTTGGCAATGGCGTATTTTGAGTTCTGGTACTGTGCTGGTTTTGTCACACCCACCTGGCAACCATGGGTTTTCACTAATTACATCGATGGCAAGAGATCCGCATTGTACTCTATGACAGAGAAAATTATGCTTTGTGTAGATGGGCAAAGAGTACATTTAATACACTGATGCACTTGTAGTAATAACTTTGAGAAAACACAGACCTTTTTTTCCACATTCATAAAGAACTAAAATCAGTGTTTTTATCCAGAACATTTTTATATAAGAGACAAAAGCGCAATAATACTGATCTTTCAAGTATAGGCAATTGAATTTAAAAAGTAATGAAATAGTTTAGCTCACTGGAGGAAAAGAGAGGAGTATAGCAGGAGTGGGTACAATGAGTCTTATTTGCTTGATTGACTGTCCTGCCAATCAAACAGACTGAAAGGCAGTGAAATGAAAATGGTGATTAAAAGAAAAATGAAAAGGACTCTGTGGGCAGAAGACCACCTGTTGAGGGACTAAAGATCTTTTTTTTTATGACAGTGGCTGGAAGTATCAGCTCCTATACAGCAGCAATGGTAATACGAACCTCAACATCATACTCAGACATTTGCATACTATAGCTGCAATATCTTTGGGATCAGCAATGGGCGGAAAACCAGTAGGAGGGGTGGAGGAGGAAAATGCACATACATGTGCATAGGAAATCTGTTGGGTAGCATGTTTTAGTTTGGTTTGCCAGCATAAAGATGGCTTCGAGAGATTATTAAAATGATTACGATGATGGAAACTTGCAGGTTTGTGTGGACTATGGGGCATGGAGTCACTGTAATCACGTGAGCTGGATCAGCGCTGGATGTCAGAGAGTTCATGTTATAATGAACTTTAAGTCTGTGCCAAAGCTGAAGGGACATAATAATATGCTGTATATTACTCATATGGTACACGAGTGTGTAAATGTATGAGTTTATGTCTAGGTAAATGAAAAAGGTTTGATGATGAATATTTAGAGCGGTTATTCACCAACTGAATATCATTATACGTCCCGGTTAAGTAAGAAATTCCTGGTGTTCCCAGTCGACCTGCCTCTTTAAATAATAGGTTCTTTAAAAAATGTTCTTGTGCAGATTAAACCCTTCCTGTCCTTTCAGTCGCGCGGCTGTTGATCCGTCTTGGCATTTCTCTGCAGGCGCTCATGAGGCCAGCTGTCAGTGACAAACCGGGGCCCTTCAGCTACAATGTCCAGAGGAGACAGGGGACCAAAAGAAGACTCTTTCCTCTCTTCTCTTTCTCTCGGTGTGTACAGGCTTTTTTGCTTTTTGTTTTTTTTCCAGCCCATCTCCTTTCAAGGTCACTGGATGTTCACGTCCTGCAGTTTTCTCTAGTCAGAGCATGTTGTACATATCTTCACATGCAGTTGTTGGCAGCTCGTGAAAACAGCTTGGATCACAACAAAACAGTTTTCTCCACTTAAGAGTCATAGCTAAGAAAAAAAAACATTTAAGTGCCATGGATAATTAATTTCAGTGGACATTTGAACAGCTCCCTACAAAGTGTTTTTCTTTTTACTTTTATGAATGATGATTGATAGTGTGAGGTCAAAATCACGGCTCCCTCATCATCATTTTGACTGGATCAGCTTCTGGGACTGGCTGATCCATTTTGGCACCACACAACTGATTAACTCACTTCAGAAGTGCAGAACCAGCTCATTTTTTATCCCAGACAGACGATTTCAGTGATGAAACTATTGCTCTAAAGGGGCAAGTCGGACCACTGTACTTACATCACAAGGACTTGTCATTAGTAGATGCCCACAGAGTTTATTCATACAGTACTGTAACACTGTTCTCTGTCCTCATTTTAAGGGCTTCAATTCACGGAGGATCTGTGTGACTGTGATGCAGTAACACAAGGAAGAAGAGCGATACCATTACAGTGGAGTGACTTATCAATAGTCGCACAATCAAACCCCAGACAATATCTTGACCTTGCCATGCTACAATGCTGATAAAATGTGTTGTTGTGTGTTTGTATTTCATCAGTTCCACCTTTGTGTCGCTGTCATCATTGGCAACCACATGTGTGTTGATTAATATGATCAGGAAACATGTGTTCACCTGTTCATTTATGAAACTGTCCAATAACACAAACACAGATTAAGGTCAGAAGTTTCAGTCGGTGCCTTGTTTGTTTTTGCACATGTGTATTTTGGATTGTGTGTGTGTATAATCTCCAATCTCTCCAAAGTACGCACTGCGTTTTTGCACTATGTCTTCACCTAGCTATAAGAAGAAGCTACCTAAAACATAATGGGCAAAGAGACTAGCTCCTAGCATCCACTTTTTAGCTGCTATGGGTTCAAACATGTTTGGTCAGTCTGACTCCCTGAATGGTGACATGACATGAGGGGACAGCATGTTTGCTCTTGATGAGTACTGTACAACTGAAAGCTTTATCTGAGTTGTTACAATAGGTAACATCATGCCAGTGTTATGTAATGTTGTTGTGACTGTCATCAGGTGTTCCAGGGAAAATAAACAAGACACTGGATCATGCTGCTTCCAGTAGCATTAACTGCTTGGTCTGGGATAAGAAAGGATAAACTCATATTTAGCTATCACAACGAGTAGAGTTTCATAGAAACACTCACACTCACTCTTTATCCACCTCCCTATCACTGCCTTCCCAGATCTTTCCTCCCTCCAGCTCTTCCTGTGTATCTCTTTCCACAGGCTGCTGCAGCACACTGCATTCATCTGCTGCTGCATGAGGCACTCTGCCACTCCGCTCATTGTGTGCCTGTGTATGAAATGATTGCATAATAGCTCTACAGCAGGAGGTTCGGAGGAGATCGTGGATTAAGAGGATGGAATTTTTTTCTGGGTACAGTGTGTAACCAGGACTTGTTTTGCTTTGATCATCCCTGCTGCCATCTATCAATCCATCCTGCTGTCCCATCACACCTTCATCTGTCCAGCACAGGGTCTCTCCATTCATTTGCCAGCTCATCCCTGCACATGCATGGCTTTATTATTATTATTATTAATCTATCCCATTCATCAGTTTGTCCACTCATGCATTTATCTCCTCCTGCTTCCATTAGTTTAATACATACCCATTTAACCCCTTTGTTACTCTACCCTCCTCCATTTTCTGGCTTGTTTTCTGCCTTTCCACGTTCTATATTCTGTCATATGAAACTGACAGTGAACTCTAAATCTCTCTGCGTGTCTCTGTGCTTTAGCTCCGGGGAGCAAGATTTCATCTGATCTCAGATAAATACCTCGCTGTTCTAAACCCGGAGAGTGTCTGTCACTTGGTTTCTTTGGAAACCAAGTAACATCAAAACTCTCAGTGTCAATTCTTCTGTTTCTCCGCTGCCCCACATCTTCGATTTGTTTCTCCCCCATTCCCTTCAACTTCAGTTTGCCTCACTCCCACTGTAAAAAACCCTCCCATTTTGAATAATGGTTGGCATGAGCCAGGAATCTACGACATTTCCTTTTACTCGAACATTTTTATGAGACAGATAAGTGGAGTGTTGAGCCATGACCCAGATGGATATGCAGTGAACAGAGGATTATGGGAAGCAAAAGGGAAGTGAAGAGGAGTGGAGAACCATGGCTTTTATTTTTCATCTTGTGCCTCCAACAGAAAGCTATTGTCCTGATTGCCTGAAGAATTTTATGTTGAAAAACACGCTGCGTGGGGCGCATGCAGGCCTGAGCCTCCGTCACCACAGATGGATTTTAAGTCTTTTTTCATATGTTGCTTCAGGTATTTTCATTCTTGAGTCTTTAGCGTTTGAAATAACATAAAACCATTCCAATATGATATATTGGATTTTTGTAGGGGGGTGTCATCTATCTAGGCGCGGGTTGTGTAATGAGATTTTCTTGCAGGTCCAGACTTCTCTATGCTCTAAGCCAGAGCTCACCTTGATCATGCACTTGGTGAAATGATGTCTCCTATAGACATGCACACACACCCACCATGTTGGCACATTCTCCAGCTTTCATCCACTTCCATTTGCAGAGCTGACTGATTGGCACTTCTGACAGTTCACTGCATGACAGATGGATGCAAAGCAAACATTTATTTCTTTAATGCTGCTTAAAAAAATTAAAAAAATAAATAAAGGAAAAGCGATGCATGTGCGTATATTAGCATGACAGATTCTCTCTCCTGCATTTAAACCTGCTGTGAAGACTCTTAACGTTTTAAAATAATCCTCTCTGAGGCATTTAAAGCCCCCAAAAAAGCTTTTTTTTTTTTTTTTTTTACCTTTTCTCCCTCTGTCGGTGTCTGCATCCGCGGGGAGCGCTGACCTTGAGTTCCACTTGATGTTCCTCACTAATCTTCTGCCGTCACCCCTTGTTGCCTCTGACTCTCCAGCTGTTAAGCCTGAGGAAGAATAGTTTGTGTGTGTGTGTGTTTAATTTAATGTCATTTAGATAAAGAGAAAGCGGGGAAAGATAGAAAGCGAAAGAGTGAGAGAACAAGAGGTGACAAGGTGATCCTGCACACTCAATACCATGGTAACAGTTACCGTGACAGCCGGAGGAATGGCAACAATAGGATGGAAGCTGGGAGATTCCTGAAAGGACTGGAGAAACCCTCGCTCTGGATATCGTTCTGTGTCGCTTTGTCTCTTCCTCCAGGGGAGTAAACCTCAGATTGCTGAGGTCTCCTCCCCCTTGGGAAGTTGCTGATAATGGGTAGTTGCCAAGGTCACCAATCCTCCCGTCCAATCAGGGGACTTCTGTGCATCTCCTGCTTCTTGGTTCTTTGTAATTTGACCTCCATGTTGTTGAGGGGAGCTCACAGCGGCTGTTGTGTGCTCTCTGGTGACTGGAAAGTCAGGTCATGAATTGAAATTGGCCATTAGTGATACTTGAAGTCATGTAGTTGATCCCTGGGTGTAGCTGGCTACCACCTACTCAGACAATTAGAGGTTGAAAACACACACACTCAGTCGGATATAAAAAGGCAGTGGCACAACATAAAATCCCACCAGGCTGTAGATGTCCTTCCATGTGATGATTTGTAATTAACACTCTGTCTGCACTCGACAAGCAGATCTGAGCATACACTTTATTATTTTTATCACGACGTTAGCTGTGTTGACATCAACATGTCAGATAATTATAGAGCATTCAACTAACAAAGGTCACTATCAGACCTAACAGACTCAGGACTCAATTGATGCAATGCAAATGTCACATTAACCCCATGCATACAAATCGCTGTGGACAACACAAGCTTGTCAGTTTACCAGAGAGGGGGCACAGCATACCAAGAAAAAAAAATGCATATCATGGCAAATTTAAAATCTTTAGATCCCTATTGTTTGGGGGAAAAAACTCATTAAATTATGTGTTGCTGACCTTTTTGAGGTGCCAAATGAAAGCACTGACTTTGTATAGTTGCAGAATTACATGATATCAGAAAGTAATCAAGACTAAAAATACAGAAATGAAATGGTATTACATCTGACTATTTTCCAATAGACATAAACAGACAATAGTGTTTTCTGGAAGGAAGAAGAAATTAATTGCAAGTACGCCCTAAACAGTGTTTATGTCATCAGTGCTGTATAGTAAATATGACTGCAGTAAATGTAAAACACTTCACAGCTGTGAAACTTGAGGATTGGTGCTGTGGACCTGGATGTCAAAAACTCCTCCTTGATGTTATTGACTGAAAGCTAAAAGGAAGTGAAGGGTTTTTTTTGGCCTGTGCGAGCTTTTATTGGACGACTGAAGGTATGGATGAAGGGTAGTGATTGGACAAAGTAATGGTGTGCCAAAAAGTCTCCTGGCTGGACATGAGCTGTGAAAGTTAGGGTTAATGGTTGGTGCCTTAGGCCATTAAGGCACCACATCAAGAACACAGATGAAGAATATAGACCTAAGCAATAACATGGCTATTTGTTGCCAATGTTTATCCTAGTCTGGATTGATCTTTACATATTTATGTCTTTACTGGGCTGTTGTTCCTTATTCAGCTTCAGGCATTTCCAGCCATGAGTCCAGTGCCTTCTCCTTTGGGATCCAAGGGTCTGACCTTGTAATTTATATCTTGACTGGATAAAAGCGGGTATTATATTGACTTTTCCCCATTGGATTCCTTGGGTCAAAGGTTCTCTAATGATCTGTCTTCTTCAATGTGACGAGTCAATACTTCAGGAGTCCTAAAGACCAGGGTGTCCAGCAGTATCTCAAGGTGAACGTCAGACGAGAGGTAATGACCTTTTGGCTTCAACATACAAGCCCTGAACTATTAAGAAAATTATGAAAAAGAACCTATTTATGGCACGTGACCATTATCTTAAGTATTAAGTCATTCTTTGTTACATAACACATCCTAAATATATATATGTAGGGCACTACAAACTGGATAAAGATGTCAGCCAACTGTCACAGGCTGTAATGAAATGGAGAGACATAATCTTTATAAGCAAAGACACAAACCCTACATCTGCAGTGCCAGATGCTTAAATCTGCCTCATCTGCCTTTGTCTTTCATTTCCTGCTGTGCTTCACTGTATACCAGCCAATAAAGCAAAAATCATTAAAAAATAATAATAATAAAAAAAAATCCCAAATAAAGTGCACAGACAGAATAGAGACCATTAATCTGCCCTCTGTAATGTCTCCGTTGATTACACTCCTGTTTCTCCTCCAACCAAACCGAGTGGATAATCTTTCACACATGAGTGCTTTAATTTAATTGCATTATTTCAGCATCTCCCTATTATGCTGTTGTATTAGCAGTGTATGATTGTAGGCATTCATTTGGTCCTGGTCCTGTGCCCATGTGGGAAAACACAAACTTGACCTTGGGTTGGTGCTCTTTGGTTCAGTGGATTAGGGCGTGTTGCCAGTGCTGTGTGAAAATGTTGGGGCGAGCCAGTGTTGTACAGTTACACACAGTTCGTTCCACACTGTCAAAGTGAAATATAAATTTATGTTTGCTAAAAAAAAACAAAAAAAACAAAAAAAAGAAAACACTCATATTTCCTCTTTGTTTAATTTAGCTTGCCTACCAAACAGAAAAAACATTGCATTGCATTGTATTAATTAATATTCTGCTGGGATAGCAAAGCACTTATATTGTAATTTGACTGGTGCAGTTAACCAGCTGGTGATCAACACGTTCTCACCCTTTACATTGAATCAGCTGTGATTTGACTCAGGTATCATCATATGGAGAGCTGAGGTTGTCGGACTGTACTGTTACTGTGTGTTTCCACAGTCTGGTCATTTGTTGCCACACACATGAAAGGAAGGCAGCGAACATCAGCTAAACCTGTTCCCTTCTTAAAGGTACTTTGGCTTTTCTGTGATATCACAAAGTTGGGCATGACCTGGCAGCTCATTGTAAGGCTCAGTTTCTGAATATGGACTGTGTACATCGCTCAAAGGTCTGAGCACTTAAAAACCTTCACAGTATTGTTATAGAACTATAAAGATCTGCCTCATAATATAACAACAACATTGATATCTCACGTAATACAATATGGTACCTTTAAAAATGGAACATGGAGACTCAGCAGATGCAGAAACAACATGGCCAAATAGAAACATCTGGTAGGAATTAGTGCAGAGATATTAACAGAGTTAGACTAAAGCTTCCACGAGTGGGATTCAGCAGCATTATGGACCAAACTGTTGATGTTGTTGCTGTAAAGGGACAGATGGTTTAAAATGTTAAAATGGAGGTGGGGCACACACCTTGAATCAATGATTGCAGGATACATCATGTGGTATTTCCCTGTCTGTTTCGTACCACAGAGACTTTCTTCCTGTAAAACTTTTCATCATATCTTCTGCACCATATCTTGATGTTATGTATTCGTGCATGTCCTCTGCAGCATCTTTCTTTCCTTCCCTCCCACCCTCCTCCGGCATACATGACCTTTGATGATTGACTCATTATCATCAGACTGAGACATTGATGCTATTGTGTGAGAAAATGTACCTACCCTGACGGGAACCGTCAACTTTTAAAAGGCTGATGTTTTCTTTTTTTTTCCACCAAGGAGAGAGTAGATAATTATCCAACAAAGCGTAATGCATCAGACAATTCTTGTTCAGTGCCGCTTTTGTTGTGTAAAAAAAAAAGAAAAGTGGACTCAACAAAGGTGGGACTTCAGAGAAAAGCCCCAAAACACTGTATTAATTAACACACCATTCCATCTTTACTGTGTCACCACTGACAAATACATTTTGTCATCCAGTATAAGTCAAACCATTTGAAGAACATCTGCTGATGAGACTTAACTCTTATCTTTTCATTTATTGTGCATAACTGCGGCTTATGTATGTGTTGTCTGTGTGCGTGTGTGTGTGTGGGAGGGAGAGAGTGTGTGTGTTACTGCAAAACTGTGACCTCATGGAGTCACAATTCACTGGGGAAGAAAACACAACACTTCATCTTCATTAGTGCAAACATAAAAGATGAAAAAGCTACAAAAACATAACGGCTATTAAGACACACACATACACACATGCACACAAACACACACATATTAAAACAGTGGTGCATAGATTTGCCCTCCCTTTGACAATACTAATGGAGAAAAACCTGCAGAATGTAAAAAACACACACACACACACACACACAGTTGCAGATGAGTTCACTGCAGAGCAGCAAAGGCCTCATGGCCTCATTGATTTCTCATTGTCCTTAAATCACATCACCTCACCATTTTTACCCCATGAAATTCTTCACAGAGGACTCAGAAAAAAAGAGATTTTTTTTTTTCTCTAACTTTGAAAAAGCACAAACTGATCCATCCAGCATCTTCAGTCTTCAGTCAGCGTCCAAACCAGGCAATACGTATTAAAGCAAAACCGTATAATTGGAGCAGGCCTCGAGGAGTTGTTGCTCTTTTTAATCTGCAAAACTGTTTGCCAATGAAGCGAATGAGTAAACATCGCTGCTATCACTCAACAAACTGAAAAGAAATTGTTGATTTCTCTCCTTGTAGTATAACATCCCGCTGCTAAGATTACTGACTGCTGAGGTGATTAAACTGCAAATATGAACACATGAATACATCACATACTTCTTGCTTGTTTCTATTTGTCAGATGAAGGATGTCTGGAACGATGGAAGTGTTTCAGAACATGTGCTTCAACTGGGAGCAGCAAAGTCTGGTTTTTACTCAACTATTGCTTTATTTTTGTTGTTTTTTTGTCATATTTTGTCGACTACTGATGGATACTTCTGTGGGGAGAGGAGATTCTTCAGGAGAGGAGCTTCTTTCATTGAAAATGGAGCAGGTCTGGAGGATGTCACCCTGTTTCAGCTGAGATGAAGAGGTGTTTTCATGGTTGCCGTGCTGTTGGTGCAAAGAGGAAAGCTTGGAAGTGGAGATGTACTATGGGTCCTTTCTGTCGTCAGTCATCATGGGGAATATCAACTCTCTGTCCAACTACAGTAATGAAGAGCTGGAGATATTGGTGAAGACTCAGAAAGTAGACATTGTTTCAAATCATAACAATACTTGTGTACATCCACCCAATGGCTGCTGCTGGAGGTCTATCTGAAGTTCTTCATTGCTAGGATACAGAGTAAACATCCTGAGGCACTTTTAATGATATCAGGAGACTTCAGTCATGTTTCCCTGATGGATTCACTGAGGGATCAGGTGGAGAGATGCTCAGTGAGGGTGGTGGAGGCCATTCTGAAAAGCTCGGATCATCCACTTCATGGCACTTTGATGTACCAGGAAAGCAGTGGCGGTGGACGGTTCCTCTCTCTTTGGTGCAGGACGGAGAAATATAGAAGATCCTTTGTACCTTTCGCATCGTATTTGATTCATTAGTTTGTAAAACATTTTTGTCACATTTACTTATTTTGCCATTTGCCATTAAAGCATCTGTGAAGCTCTCACTGCAGCTCATGTTGTCTCATGATGCTGTTTTGATTAACAGTGCTGTGTAATTATTAGTATTCACACAATATCACCAGTGTTGTTCTTCATCCCACTGTGTGATTGATGCACACTGTACATCACTTGATGTATCACAGGCCTCACGTAACCTCATATTTGAAGGAACCACCTTAATGAGGTAATTATTTTATGTTTTCACTCAGTCAGCATCAATCAAATTCAATTTAACGCACAAGACAAGAGAGAAAATTTGTTTCATTTTTTGGCAAAATCAATGTTTTTGTATTTCTCATATCGAATCGACACATTAGGTTTAAGGAAAGCAAAACACACAGGTGTGTCTTTCTGTGTGTGTCATATATATGTCAGCTTTGTCTTAATGATCTCTGTCTCTCTCACACACACACACAGACACACACACACACTCGAGCAAACCCATGCTATACACACATGTGCGCACACGCACACACACTTTTTTCTCTCCTCAACACTTCCTGTACACACACATACACACACACAAGCACACCAACTGACAGACACACACATAATATACAGCCAACACTGTGACTGTGATAATGAGCTACATTTTCTCTCTATCATGTTCACTTATAACTCTCATCACCACATGAGCTCCACACAGCCAGTCCAGTGTGTGTGTGTGTGTGTGTGTGGTTATTTGAGAGACTATCTTCCCCCATAACAGAGACCTTTAACTCTCTCCTTTTACAAACTTTATTCCACCAGTTTTTCCTGGAACGACAGAACACCTCTGCCTTCAAAGCAGATGTGAATTGGAGGAAGTCCAGTCATAGGAAACACAAATGACCACACCAGTGTGTGTAGAAACTAATTTCTTGACCAACTCAGTGTCCGTCTTTGTTTTCACTGAAGAGAAGCAGCCAGCCTCCCACGCAGCGCGAAACATCTTCTTCATCCTTGTGTGTGGATGGAAAAAAAAAAAAGTGCTCAACCTTCCAGAGGATTTGAACACACCACTCTGCAGAAACAGACGCCTGGTGCAGAGCTTGTTTAAGAACGTCCGCCTTCACTGCCTGGCGGCCTGTAGCTGCTTTTCTGAACAGTAAAGAAAGGTGGTGACTGAGGAAAAATGTTGTCCATGAAGAAAACTAGACTGAGCTCAACAATAGAAAAGAGCACATTCACTACATTGTACCGTGGTGAAAAATATGTGCAAGTGCTCTTCCGGCAGCATTATTTTCTCATTTGAGAACATTTCTGCCTCATCCCTTTGTACCAGCATGAATGACATTTAGATGTGTCTTTGAATAAGAACATTTTCTAAAAAGAAAATCCGAGTCTGACAAAATGTAATGAATGTTAAACCCAGTTTGTGTTGAAGTTTTATATCCTTGTCTCTGCTGAGAAGGTTACGTCTGTATGTCATGGGAATTGCGCAAATAATGCAAAACCAATTTCATGCCATAATAACAGAATACATGTTTTGTCACTTTCTCTGGAAATGTTTGCATCACATTATGAGAAAAAAACAGGAATATTATTACTAACCTACCTACTAATCCTGTCTGACTTTGTACAAATTGGTGCAGATCCAAATCTTACCAACATGTGGAGGATTATTCAACGGATGTATGTGCCTGCCTGATAACCATTGTTGTTGAGATTATGACACATGAAATGATATCCTGTTGCTGATTTTTTAGCCCTTTCATGCTTCTTTCTCTGGGTTGATGTTCAGACATTCCTGCTGTTGCTGATAGACACCAGAAATGTCTGACATCAAAGTTTATTGACACATATTGAAATCCACTTGTACAGTGCTGCAGGGTGGGAGGTGATAAAAAGCACTGTCAGTGAGAATTTCAGGTGCTGGTTGGAGAAGCCACTTTTTCTTGTTAATTAATGACTTGAATTTATGTTCCCACGGTCACATGACTTCAGTGGTGTAAAAATAATGATATGAGGTCTGTAATAGTAGCTCTGTAATGTCATTAACTTTGTCTCACAAGTTATTCTCCTGCCCGATGGTTTCAGTGTTAATGATGAAGTCGCTGAAAGTCATATGTCATCACCATTTTCACATCCATTTGCATCACAGTGTCCTGAGTAGTTTCTCAAAGCCCATTTCAGTCAAATGGAGAGATTATATCATGAAATAGCATAATCATTGTGCTGATTAAGATGGAAAAGAAAACAGATTTTAATGTGTCAGTATCTTACATTTTGAATTTACAGGATTGCAGCTGAATTCACAAGATCCACTTAATCGTTGCTGTAGCTGTAGCTAATTACAGAGGCTTACAGATGTATGCATGTAAACTATGCGTGCTGACAAGTACACAGAGATGAAGAGGATGGCAGAGGGCAGAGAGGAAATGAAAGAAAACATTATGCAGTGTAGAAAGCAGAAAAATTAGAAAATATGACAGCAGAGATAACAGGGGGGAAAGTAGAGGGAGTCATGTGGGAGAAACAAGCTTTTAATTCATAACATTTTACACCAGAAAGAAAAGAGCTGAATTAAATCTGTCCTCAGCATTTGATTTTTTCTTTC
>OMNW01014227.1:0-10811 GCA_900303245.1 Selene dorsalis
GTGAGTTAAACAACCAACAGAAGTGGACTAGGATCTGGGTCGACAAGTTAGAGACAGGAGAGTGTTGATGAGTTCTGTAACAGATCTGGAGCCAGTCGGTGTGACGTACCGTGACCTGGAGGTGGTCACTGGAGGAGCAGCAGGGGAAACAAGTGGGACTCCAGGAAGTCCATACACCACTTCTCCATTCCTACATGAACAACACCAGACACACACACATGAGATAAGAAAGAAAGTGTGTTTGCAGATGAAGACGGAAGGTCACTGTCTGCACATTCATGTGTGTGTGTGTGTGTTTGTAATTATGTATCTGTTACTTACAGCTCTCCAACGGGAACCATTTTCTCCCTCATGGTTTCCATGGGCTTCACCGCTGGTATGTTGTGATACTGGAAACACAAACACCCACAGTACAGGTGATTAGACAAGCTGCATCATCATCATAATGCACAATACAGCAGTGTGCTGATGCTCCTGTAGTGGGTCATTTCCAATACATTACTACATGCAACTTAACAAAATGCCCATCAAATGTCTAAAGATGTATTTCTAAACTACATCCACCTACAAACTGGAGCTTTTTCACTCACTGACTCATTAAAGTTGTTTTGTGGACTCAAACCCTCTGTACAAACATCCACAATAATTCCAGAGACTATTTATTTCAAACAAAAATGTGTCATTTTCTGATAGGGATTTTGAACTGAAAGAGTGTAAAGTCAGGTTTGACAGTGACTGGTCCTTCATTGGTGTCATAGTGATCTGTCTGCTCCAACAGTGAAGATGCTTCACAGTGAGCTTGTGGTGAACCAGGATCTTACCTGGGCTGTAGGAGCACTGGTCAAAGCTGCACCTCCTGGGACGATTTGCTGAGGCAGCTGATATGGTAGGAACTGTAAGGTGAGTGGGGACGTTATGAATTATGATTAACTGGCAGTCAATAAGGATATTGATAAGCAGCCACACATTTCTGTTGGGCTGAGATTAAAATAAAACTTATTATCTCCTGTTTCCTGAAGCTTCATCCATTAGTAACCAACTCATCTTTCTGATACAGGTATTGATAAAGTTCTTATGAATCTACTGTCTCTGACCTACACTTGGTGTCTTACCTGTCTCTGGCTGTACACTTGAGGTGGCTGTATCACAGGCGGCTCACTCTGTGTTTCCAGGGGGATGAAGGGAGCATTGAGTCCAGAGCTGTGTGGAGCTGCTCCATTAGGGAAGAATCCAACATTTTCTCTGTCTGCTGATGGACGTTGGGCGGAGAGCCACATCTCAGCAGGGAGAGCGGGAGCAGGCGGACGTGATGGTGGAGACAGGGGAGTAGAGTTGGGTGTACCTCCCATCACCATGCCATCTACCATGCCCTTCACATTATCAATCACCTGGTCCCACTTCATCTCCTTGATGACTCGATCAAATTCTGCACCGAGATCCATGACGTTTGTTGTCACTGTGGTTCTCTGGTAATGAACCTGTAACATCATCAGGGAGCTGCTTTTCAGACACTTTGTAAGTAACAGGTAACCTACACATTACTCCTGCACTCCTCAGAGGGAATACTGTTCATTTTTCTTCACTACATCCACCTCACAGCTTAAGTTACCACTGACTTATAAATACTTTATCTTATTTAACAGATGACCAGCTGTTAAATATGATGCAGTTTAAAGATTAAACTATCCAAAAACAACAATTTTCCAAGTTGAATACTCTTACAGTGAGAGCTCATGCGTCAAGTTCAATTCTGACAGTATAATCCACTAAAACCTACCAAAAACTTCAAAACTGAATATTAAAACTACTGAGTTTCTGTTTGGAAACAATCAATTTTGACTTTACTAAAATCCTTGTAATTGCAGTAGGCTACTCACGTGCTGCATTCTGGTCTGGTTATCTGAAAATGGACGTTTGTCTTGAACTCCTGTCGTTTTTCTGTCTCCAGTTGTTTCTGAGGTTGTGAGTGTTCAACTCTGTGCAGTCAACAGGTGAACTGAACCAACAGAATCTCTCATTGTGTGTCATGTTCCATAGTATGACATCATCACTGATTAATTAAAATATTCTATTTAGCTCAGACAGAATCACACAATACTGCCTCAGTGATAACCAGTACAATTTACTGATCACCACTACGACTATTATCCCATGAATATCCCATCCCTTCTATGCATACTCCAAGAATCCTTTGCTGGAGGCTGCATTGTGATCCTTGTATAGAGTCTTTTAATAAGTCTTCCAATTTTTGTTACCTTTAATATGTTTCATAAGATTTTTTAATTTAAACTATTGAATGAAATCTTTGTGGGTGTAAATTGTGATAAAATATACAACTGTTAAAAGAAATACATTCTATAATTTAATAATAATAAGTTTTTTTCCTTTATTGATTTTATCAACGTAATACAAATTTTAAATAGATGCTATATAACAACAAAACAGTTAGCATCCCCATCAAATTAAACTGGGAACACATCATGTTATTTAACTTTGAACAGACCAGTACATTTTTTTCATTTACAAATGTCAGTATTTAGTGGAAAAAGAATGAAAAGAGATAAAATAAACAATAATACAAGAAGAGATGACATGAGGAATGAAGAATAATAACAGAAAACAACAGATGAGACTGTAGTTGACTAAAACATATCAAATTACATTAATGAGGCGTCTTTGTGATCAATCTTTCATAATCTTCTACATCTGATTGTATTTTTTTACAACTGAAGAAGATGTAAAAACAAAAGTAGAGCTTCATACATCATCTTAGTGCATTCACATGTCGACTCATTCAATTCCCTTGACTTTCAGTTCGTCCCGAATGCGACTCAGATATTCAGGGTCTGGGTATCCATAGCTGCAAACACAATGACAGAAATTCAATGAATTCATATGGACAGTTTGGAAGTCACACTTTTAGTCTGATTTATATATCAGGTTAACCAGAGAAACTCAGTTGGTTGCATGCATGGGATAATGAAGATGTTTAGTGTCAGCAGGACAAGAAAAGCCACACAGTCTGGTAAGTGGCTGATTGAGTGACTGATTGAATGGCTTGATCACGAGAGGCATTAACTATGGCTGCAGTTACACTCCAATCATATGTAAGATACGTAAAGCAAATGGTATGTAAAGAGTCCTTACTGAGTTGGTCCTCCATGTGTGGACGTTTTGTGGTGAATATCATTCCATGTGACCGTGTTGTTCCTGCCGCTGGTGGTGGACCGACCCACGGTGAAGATGAGTTTCTGATCAAAGGCTCGTCTCAGAAGTTTGATGATCCTTCTGCCCTCTGGGGAGTCTGGGAAATAGGCTGTACGGGACACACCTTCGTACATCTGACCAGGGTTAGGATGCTCCTCCTGCAAACACACACAGTCAAGCTCTCTCTGCTTTATGATGTTCTGCACAGCTGGATGTTATTGTGGGATTTCAAGTGGCTGGGTCAACAGATTGTGCGTATGTATGTGGGAAGTGAAGATAACAAATGTGAGAATTTTGTAATTTTACTGTCAAAACAGTAACATTTTTGCTTTCAATGGACCTCAAATGAACTGGAAAATGTGTTTTTCATTTAAATACAAGCTTAAAATGAAAATAGATCATTGTATTGATGTAGAGGCTTACCTTTTGTATGCCACTTGGAATGTAATAACTGACGATTATTGTTCCATATTCCTTGTATCCAGGAAGAGATGAATTGTTTGTAGTGACAGTCATTTTACCTCCATCAGGCTGTGTCCCTGTCAGTGTGCCATATAACTGTCCACAGGTCGGGCACACAGGTTTGTAGTCGAAAGCTCTTTTCAGGCAGTCTCTGCAGAACGAGTGTTTACACTGCAGTGTCTTCTTCTCTGTTGTGACTATTTGTTCCATACAGATCGGACAGGTTTCATCCTCAGGATCTTTGCTGTGTGTAGGTGCAGGGGTCAGAGTACTGCTGCTGGCTGGACCTTTGTTCACTGGGCTCTTGCTTGGACTCGGTGTATTACGTAAATTAAGTAAAAGATACTCTTCTAATCTAGCAATGTGCATAAAAGGCCCAGTCACTTTTAGCTCATATTTGTTTTGGCCGAGTTTAAAGAGCAGACATGGAAACCTCCTCTGCAGGTCTTTGTGGTGCTGTGGACTGACATGGAGCGATGTAACCTGCAGGTCAGAGGCCGTTCTCTGGTAGAAGGAGATGAACCTCTGTCTGACAAAGTCAGCGTGAACAGGCTGTATGGAAACATGCTGTGGTGTAAAAGTCACCTGAACTTTGACACCGGGGTTGTTACGTGCTGTTCTGAGGTCAGGCTGTATTTCAATGATAAAACCATCGTCTTGAATTTTGTCAAGTTCTTTTGTACATTTCTTCTGAATGTAGTTCATGACGACCCAGGACACATCTACAGATCTGATACTGTGTTGCTGATGATGGGTTTGTCCACGTGTGGCAGGACTGAGCTGATGGTTCAGTGCCAACAGTGTGTTTGAAAGATGCTCCAATTCCTCATAGCTTCCTCTCACCTTGTAGCAGGACCCTTTTTTCTCAGGGTAAAACGACTGAAGAACTTCAGCTAATCTCCTCTTGTCTTTGTAACCAGCTTCATCAATGGTGGCAGTGAGGTCTGTGATAAACTGCAAAAAGATAAGACAGATGAAGTTAGCTACCTCCATCTAGTGTGGAAGTTGATCTGTACTAGAATATCTTAACAGGTCTGAGGGGATTAGTCCAAAACAATCAGGATTACTGTAGATTCAAATGAAATGTATAACATATAACTTCTCAACATAAAAATGACAAAAACCAGCTTGACCTATGCTTTATATGTTACTCAACGGTGTTCTTGAACACCCAAATGCTTTCATCAATTCTCAAACCAGAGAAACGCTCCATGCCATTGGTCGTCTGTCGATGAGCTCTTATTTTGTAAAAATACATTCATTTATAAAAATAATTGAAAAATAGAGGAACCTGCTATGTTTTTACGGGTTGGATGACCACAAATAGCCTATATACACTGCATCTTTATAATGGTTACAGAGTATAAAACCCAGCATGAATGTTTACTGTCGCCATTGTTACAGTTTTTTTTGTTGCCATTGTTACAGGTGCTGGTTTAGTAGCTGACATAGAGACGTTTAATTTCAACTGCCACATATCTTGCACTTCCTGTTCCCACCTGTTGCTGTTAAAATGAAGGGGCGTGGTTAACTCGCAGATTCAAATAGGAAAGAAATTTGGTATTCGAAAATAAGTCTCCAAAAATCAAGAGATGTGGAAAAAAACAAATGTCCCTTGTAATAAAAAGATAGTCATATATTTACAGATTTACGGGTTGTAGATCTGTCAGAGATCTACATCGACTGTGGAGTCCGTGTGAAGCTCGTTCACTTGAATTGACATACTTTTATTTTGAAGGCTACTCGTCCAAACCGGATGTTTATTTATGTGACCAAAGTAGCGCATCTTTATGGAAAAATTCTCCACCAAAACGTGTCTGCCTCAGCGACTAAGTCAAACATTAAAAAGTCAAATGACTGCCCAGGTGTGGTCTCATTCCGAGAGAAGGGTGGCAACAGTTTCACAGATAAACAGAGACTGAGTCAAACTCGACTTTCACGGTCTGTAAGTTACTCTACCTGCTTCCACAACTCACCTTCCCTCAGTCTGACAAACTATATTGAAGGTAAACGCACTATTGTCGTGATAAACCCACCTCCATCATGCACAGTTCTCCTCCACATGCAGACATAGTGCTTGTTTGGAAACACCGCGTATCCGCCTGCTCTTAAGTTTCACTTTCAGCTGCGGAGTGCCCTCGGTCCATCATGTGTCTTCTAGCGCCCTCTGTCGGCCACATCAGGGAACAACAACCAACATGAAAATGATCTGAATTTCTACAGTTGATGATTAGCTACTGTGCTGAAGTGTTTACTCCCCACCTCAGGACATGTTATATTTCTGCCATTCTCTAAACGGCACTATATGATGTATATAGACATGGAAATACAAAAACAACAAGATAACGTTAGAATATCATTTTAAATACAATAATAAAAACTAATAACTAGAAAATGTCCTTGCAGAAATTTTTGAGTGCCCCAGCCCAGGAGGTGCTGCCAGGGTGTGATCTCGGGCAACGCCCAACAATAACCAGAATAGAGTGGCCACTCATTAGAGTGACCTGATCACAACTGTGTTCTTTTTAAGTATAATGAAAGTTAGCAGTAGTCTATGGTTGACCTGAAAACTTAATACATCAGCTGGATAGCTCAACGGCATTGACTTTGGATTGGGAGGCTGGGGTTTGAATCCATGTGGCTGTATGGCCAGGATTTTCCATGGGTCATTATTGGGTCTGCACTGTTTCTCCTCTGAGGAGGGAGACTGGCGACAGCTTAGGCCAATGGGAAGGGTTCCGGCAACGTCCGGGTTCTGGTATGGTTCTGGTACCGGTTCCGATTCTGGTGGTCCTGGTACCGGTTCCGGTTCTAGTGGTCCGGTACCGGTTTTGGTAACGTCCGGATTCCAGTATGGTCCTGATACCGGTTCCGGATCTGATGATCCTGGTACTGGTTCTGGTACCGGTTCCGATACCGGTTCTGGTCGCGGATCCGGTCCGGTACTGGTCCCGGTACTGGTCCCGGTTCTGGTCGCGGTTCCGGTCCCGGTACCGATTCTGGTCGCGGTCCCGGTGCCGGTACCGGTTCTGGTCGCGGTACCGGTTCCGGTTCCGATACCGGTTCTGGTCGCGGTTCCGGTACCGGTACCGGTTCTGGTCGCGGTTGTGGTTCTGGAACCGATCCGGTTCCGATACCGCTTCTGGTCGCGGTTCCGGTCCCGGTAGTGGTATTGGTTCCGGTTCTGGAACCGGTTTAGTATAGTCCTGGTATCGGTTCCGGTTCTGGTGGTCCTGGTACCGGTCGCGGCTCTAGTGGTCCTGGCCCTGGTCCCGGTTTCAGTGCGGTCCCAGCCCCATGGTCCTTGTTCTGGTCCTCACCCCGGTTCCGGTATGTTTCCGGTTGCGATGGTCCTGGTCCTGTCCCATTCCAGTAACAGCATCTGGATCCTTTCGGGCTCAATCACTTACAGCTGATGTTGTTGAAGTCACTGTCAGTGACCCTGCTTAAGGAAATTACCCACAGTTCATAGCCATGTGAAGTCAAATACAGGAGTTGTCGGAAGCGTCACGGTGGCCCTGGTCCTATCCCATTCATATAACAGTATCTGGACCTTTTCAGGCTCTCACACTCAGTCACTTACATCTGAAGTTGTTTAAGTCAGTCAAGGTTCAGGGGCTGAGAGGCGGAAGGGAATTGGGCCCCAGTGTGTGAGTGTCCCATTGTCACATCATGAAGTCAGCTTATGTCCCCTCACTGTCAGTCAGCATCGAGGCTGACCCTACTTAAAACAGAAATGTTGATGTTTTTCCTGGAAACAACCTCAACTTAACTTTGCGACTCCACTACAGACGTAGTAAAGAAAATTATGAATCAGTATTAAGATGTGAAGGTGAAGTTTCCAACTGAGCCGGAAACAGCTGGACTTGCAGTGCCAGTGTTTGTTCAGCAGAGGTCAGTAGAGCTCCACACATTGATTACAGAGCAGTGACGCTTGTGGCCACCATGTGACCATCCTGACACACGAGCAGCAAGCAACAGTCTGCGCCTCTGTTTTTTTTTTTTTTTTTAATATCACACAGCGTCTTCTTCCTAATCTGACTCCCAGCCTGCAGAGTGTAGTTACAGTCAGAGCAGCTTGATAGTCGGTCCTGCTCTTGGTTCGGATCTTGGTGCCGGTCCGCTCTCCTCCGCACTCCGCCAGCGTCGACTTTTAACCAGTGGTTTCACGTGAAGTTGATCCAGCAGATACAGAGCAGACAGTATGTATGGTCAGAGGACAGCAGGCTGTCACGGCATGAGGACTGGATCAAGAACTGAACCATCAGGACTGTTGAGATTCTGCTCTCCTGCTGCCTGACGCCTGCAGGCCGGCTTATTTATTTATGTCTAACTATATGGTGTGTGTCTTGCTTGGATTCGGATGTGTGAGGTGACATACAGCACAGCCAGAGAAGAGCGGAAAATTCAACAATACTAATGAAAATTAAATAAATTACAGTAAATGCAGGACATCCCTGACATTTTATAGCTATTCTACTTTATTGATTATTATTAGTATTATTATTGTTATTGGGCCTGTTATTGTTGTGAAATGTATTCTCCTCCTCCTCATTATTCTTATAATTATTATAAGAAATTGGAAAGAAAAATTATAAAATTGGTTATTTTCAGTTAATAATGTATGCTAAATCATAAAAAATAAGATTTAAATTAGGCCTAATATGTAACATTATTGTGTGATATTGAATTACACTGAATTTTCCACCGACAGAAATGTAGGTTATGACCCGAATTCATGGTCCTGGCACATCAACCTGTTTCCCGCCCTCAGCCTTTAGATAATATCCAGAGAGGAGTGCGCGTGAGCAGCAGTGAGAGTATCACGCGGTGGGGATTGGCGAGGTTTAGACATCTGTCAAATTCAGCCAATAGAATATACATTAGTAATATTGGAAAAAGCGCAGTGTGAGCAGGGATTAAGTCCGGTTTCTAATCTCATCACAGGAGTCAGATGGACGCAGGACGACGCCTCCAAAGCGTCATGGATAGTGGGAAAAGATCAGAGTGTAAGGCAGTCTCTGTCACAAGGAAACTGTTTGTTTTTATTGTTTACTCGATCACATCTGAATTAAAACATATTGAATTTGTTGAAACAGTGTGGTAAACTCGTGGGTGATGCTGTGTCACAGCTTCCTGTCGAACAGCATCGTCCTCAGGTCAATTTTCTGGTTACCGGTTGGATGAAGCTCACAACTTCTGTAAGTGAATTTTCTCAGACCTTCCACTTTCATGGACCCCTCTGAAAATTCAGTCATCAAAGCTAAAACAGGTCACTACTAGTCTACTAATATAATATAATATAATATAATATAATATAATATAATATAATATAATATAAACACATATCTGAGAATTAGTTCTAATAATAAACACAAATACCATTTCTGTAGTTTAACCAACGGTTAACGATTGGAACGGTTCATCTCTGTGAATAATGCACCAATAATTACTGTATTACTGATTTCATCCATTTCACCCACCAAACAGGATAGCAATCTCAGCGTGTCAGGCTCTTCTGGCCTGGCCTCTCTGTCAACTGTCCATATGATGTAGTTATGACGATATTGTAGACTAAGTATCAAATATTACTTCTATATTGACAGAATATTTACCTTTTTATTCCTCCCATTACCTCAGGTGGTTGTACATGTCTCTCAAGTAGCTCATCACATCCCTGTATTGTATTCAGAAAGTATTCAGACCCCATCACTTTTTTCAGTGGCTTACGTTGCAGCCTCATGCTAAAAATATTTAAACATTATTTTCAGCATTTCATGGTCAATACCTAGTGACAAATAGAATACATAATTTTAGGAAAATGTTGTGTTTATATACATTTTTTTTTATCTCATCTTGTTGGGTCAGGGATTTGTGGTTTTCTGTTCTTCACTGCAGATTGTCTCTGTGTGAGAATGATGAGCATGTTGGTGGACAGACATGTTCAGGTCTCTCCAGATGTTGAAGTCTCTGGCTGAGCCATTCAAAGTGATTCACAGAGTTGTCCCTGAGATGCTCCTGTGTTGTCTTGGCTGTGTGAACAGGGTCATTATCTTGTTGGATGGAGAAGGTTTTCATTATAATGATTTAGTCTTTCCTATTAATTGAATTTGAAAACATTTCTAAAATTCTCATAGGGGTTTGTTATTATGGTGTACTGAGTGTACAATGAGGTTGAGGAATTTGTTGTGTACTTTTTGTTATATTTTCTCTTGTTGGTTGTTATTAGAGTCTTGTCATTGGAGCTTACTCGTTATTGATCAGGAGTCTCAAGGCTCAGATTATGTTCACACAGAATTCATAACGAACACAGAAAGAAAATAAAATGTAATAATTATGCTGTTTAAAAAATATTTAAAAGTTTTTATTTGACCAGGGCACAGTGTACAAAATGGTCACATCTAGAAAATACTGGGTACTCTTAAAGAGATGCCCCAACACATATCACTGCCTGCTATTTGCTTAAATTGTGACAGAACTGGACTCATCAAAAATTTATAACCTTAGTGACACTGCACATAATTCAGTTATTTTCAGCATCATTTTATTAGCTCATGATACATTTCTTACCATAATGGAGTGCACTTACTGCTTATCTTTTCATTTTGGTTACCATCACAGTGCTTGTAGATACATCAATGCTTTGTAGACAAAGTTTTAGAAGACATCTTCAGCTGTAAAAAAAAAAAAAAAAAAGCAGCAAAACGCAGCCAAACTGTCAGTACTCTCTGATTGTGATGAACAATTCAGGCAGTGGTGTCACAGGTGGTGATGTCTTTGTTTTTGGAATTAAATTGCTTTACAATTTTTTAGTTAGTTTTATATTGATCAAGTAACACAGTAACATCCACACAAGATACATTTCACTACAGACCCAGGAGGTGTCATCTTGACAAAAATCTGACAAAGATGAGTTAAATGACCCAAACAGAAAAAATGCGACAATTATGAAGACATTTAAATGATTTAAGAACACGCATTCAGGTAAAAATGCCTGAATGCCTACCATTGCCTACTGAGCTAATTGATAGGAACTTGTCAACAGCTGCTACTAGCTAGCCACATTTTATACATGAAAAAATATAAACAAAAAGTAAAAGTAAAATAAACAATAGACATATCCATAATTGTAACCAGACATG
>OMNW01014227.1:10831-25074 GCA_900303245.1 Selene dorsalis
TAACCTGGTATTTAATTTTTGGACAGTGAAGATGGCTGAGAGAACCCTGTGAATAAGACACTTAGAAACCTACGAGATCATGATCTTCACAATGGGTCCAGTTTTTGGTCTCATATTGGATGAAGGATTTTAGGCACTGACTGCTTGGATTTAAATTAATCTGTGAAATAAGATGAGCGCTGACTCAAATAACCATATGTCAGCTATGGACTGTGAGAACAATGTTCTATGCTACAAAACAAACAAAAAGATTACATTTGGGATGATATCCAAAAATAAAGAGATAAAAAAGAAAAACTCTCTGATGCCCAGTTTATGGGTGTGGTCTCTGGGTAGAAAACAGATTACCTTTGTCGGTGCAATCACCCAGGGCACAGCCATTTGTCCCATAAGTCATCCTGGGTTAGGGTAATGGTCCACAGTTGCTCCTTGTTCAGAGCTGACTCAATAACTAGCCTAAACCAAACAAACTACTGTGCTTCCATGACTGATGAAACCTGGGCCACTGAGTTGTTGCCATCACAGCCCCAGTTAATCCCAGCGCTGAAACTGAAAATGCTACTCCTCCCTGTGGTGTGCCTCAGGGCTCTCTCTTGGGGTCATATACTATTTTGCACACATGCTTCCCTTACATTTAAGGTACCATTACCACTGTTATCCTCATAATATTCAACTGTATGTTTTCTATATCTGCTATCTCCTCTGCACAATAATTGTTTAACTGCCACATCCTGGGAACAGGCTAAATGGTCAAGAAGAAGTGTACAATTAGGGGAAAGACTTTCACATCTGTTTGCTGTATGAGCAACACCACAGATGGATGTAGCATCAGTGACTGCATCCACAGGTTTGGGCCAAGTATGGAGCTGAGACATAGGTACAGGTATATGCCAGTCACCATACCAGTTTGTGATAAACACACGTTCGCCCCTCACTCAAAGACACCAAAACTGTCTATTGCACCATGTTGTTAACAGTACAGCTGGGGTGCTCGGTAGTTGAGTGGTTAAGAGAACGTCCCACGTTGGCAATGTCCAATGCAGTGATTGCCAGTTTGCCTCCTGACTTTGCCGATCTGTACTGCGTGTCATTCCCCCAGTCTCTCTCCACTATGCTATCAATTAAAAGACAAAAATGCCCCAAAATATCTTTAAAAGTTGGGCAACACGCAAGTCTGTTGAGACTTCCTCACAGCTGGGCCCAGCCTCTAATGGTCATTAGAGGAACTGCAGTTATTGGTGCTTATTGTCGGCTTCACTTTCTGGCCGAGGAGTTAGCCACTTGGTTGACTGACACTGTTCCTTTAAATGTTATTGCGTGTGACTCCACCTTAACAAACTGTCAGAGGTTCTGGCCATTACCTATTTATATGGTTCAAAAAGAAAATCATGTGTTATGTATCATGTATGTCTTTCCTTCATATTAGCTGTCATACTACGCTGTGCATAAGAACGATCACTGTCATACTAGTGCTTATGTAACAATAGAGTTTTTGTGAGTAGCAGCAGCGACAGGGTGACTAACGGGCTGTTGTTTGTTGCTGCAGACAGCAGCCATTATTCTGAAGTGTGGTGGTGCTCTTTCACTCAGAGCTGCTCATTAACTCATATTCATTGAGCACTAATTGATGTTGTATGGGTGTTTGTTTGCAGCATGAGCCGCATGAGTGGTGTATATGTTTTTCAAACTTGGTGCCCTCCCACAAAATCACATGGTGCTGCTAGAATCACAAATCAGTCTGACACGTTTACAACAGTAGGGCTGATTCCAATTCAGCTGCGTATGACTTGAAGCTCAACTCCTCCTAGACTGCAACACTGAGAAAACACTTACAGAAACTGTCCTTGTAGAGGTACAGTTATCCAACAGGTCTGATGTCCTCTAAGCCACTGATACAATTAAATGGTTTTGGACATTCACTGGTTTGGAAGCTGAAATCTCGTTTTGTTCTAAAAATTAATGTCACTTTTATTATGGTTTATTTATGGTTCAAAATGGCCTTTGGAAAAAGTGAATTCTGATATCTCATTTTGGTCACAAAGACTTCAGGAGATCCTGGAACGCAGATCTCTATACTGAATGACTGACGTATGGGTGTTGAGTGGAAATAAGACAATATGCTTCATTATCCTTTAGAAATATGCAGCTACAGGCTACATAAAGAAGCTACTTGTGAGTTATACTAGTGCCACTTAGCTAGCATTAGTAGTACCAGCTGTTTACTTACCATTCACCATTATGTATTAAAGAACCTTTTCTTGTGTTTGGGCCTGTATTGTGAGGCATTCATTCTGTGAACCAGACAACCAAACCAAAGATGAGGCTAATTGATTTGAAAAACAGAGGTGCTTTATTAAATGAAGATCCTTTGTTCCCGCTGCCATCGTCATCCACTTTCCAGTTATGTCCCTGTTTATCCAGGGTCATATATAATTTAAACCATTTGTATGAGATTTTGTCAAGTTTTGAATGTCTTTTGTGAGGTCACAGTGACCATGACCTTTGACCTTTGCTCACCAAAATTTCTACAGTCCTTGAGTCTTCCTTTGATTTCCCTCAAGTCATCATTACTACGACATTATGCCCTCTATAACAACACACAGCCCAATGCGGAGCCTCTGCCTCCGGCTGCCGCTGGGTATAGAGACATAAAAATTGAGTGAGGAGGGAATAAGTGTATAAAATATATAGACAGTAGGCCTGGCACATGTCAGATCACATCCTAAACACAAACACTCCTCAGTGTTGACTCTGTGTCTTGGCTGATGCTGTAGTTTAGTTTATAGGTTTAGTTTGTATATGTGTTTCTGAGCTCGCCTCTAAGAATAAAACTGTGATAAAACGCAACTGTTTACTGAGTTTAAAAACTACTGAGCAAGGATGAAATCTGGTGACTTCTGGGGCTGAAGTTTAGTATAATAATGATATGATTTACTGTCCCATAAACACTGGATTTATTCGTCACAACACAGTCTGACTTGTTGAGGCTCCTGCTGATTTGTCATCAGACTCAGATCTGAAGCTGATGGAGTTTATATTCAGCTCCGGGGCAGTGAAATGAGCAGCTACAGAGAAAGAGGTTGAGACAAGTATGTGGAAGTCGTAAGACGTCTCTCATCTGGTCTTATTTATCAGTCACCATAATGATGATTAACACTTGTTCAGGATCGGCAGGCAGGAATAAATTACCTCTGTCTGGCTTGTTGCTGTTCTAATGAAACAATGATCAGTTATTTCTCTATCTTCAGCAGGTGAAGCAGATATTACGTGTGCTTGAGGCAGCACTTTGGTTTTCTCTTTGTCCACTATGCTCAGGCAGAATAATTATGAGATGCTGAATGCATCAGCCTGAGAGAGTTAGTGCTTTTCAAGGAGATACACAAGATTAGATCACCAGTGTACCGGTGAGGGGAGAGGGTGCAGTAAATAAAAAGAACAAATTAATTTAAGTCCAAAAAGCAGAATATGCCTTTCTATGTGGCTTATTCAGTATGTTCATCAGAATTTATGGTTCATTTTTGGTTAAAAGAAAAGTACACACATATTAACATGCAGGACAGGAGTGACTGTAGCAGCTTTCACACAGTGTCTGTTGAAGTTAAGCATGAGCCCTCTCATTGTACAAATAAGGCACTAAAGCCTACATGTGTCTATGTCTTTTCAGACCCCTGACATTTGGGTCCTTCATCTCAGACCTAACCACATTTTGACTGCAAAAGTGACAAAATCCAAGACTGTTTGGTAAGACACTCATAAACGATGTTATCCTATTGGAGGGATGTCAGATCCACTTTGGAAGGACATGTTTTGTCTTTATTTGTCCCCCTAATACTGCTGATTATTTGAGGAAGCATTTTGAAATAGCTAAATATCCTTGACTTGTTAATTCTCATCCAGTGACTTATTGTGATGGAGTTTTTCTAAGTTTGACTTAGCTTTCAGACGCTATCATCTAGTTTTGACACTAAACAGACTTCTCATCACTTACCCCAGGGTTTTCCCCAGCCTTAAGAGAACCCATCTCTCATGACCACCAAGCCCCTGCCTGAGGAAACTTAACAGCTTCACTTAAAGGTGGCAAAATGACAGTCTGACAGATGCCCTGTTTAGACTACCGGCCCGGTCGCACTGATACGCATGCATTTCCTGAACAGGCAGACGATACAGTTACTAATGGACCTCTGTCAGGTGACTGCTTTAGCAAAGACCAAGAAGATAGTTACCATGGAAACAGGCATAAATTAAACCCCTTAACAGACAGGGTGGGGAGGGTGAGGGGGGGTACATGTCCTTTATGCTCTACTTGTTTCCCATCTAAAAGGTACAAAATTTATGTCGGTCTAGCAGAGGAAGTAACTTTTCAAGCAGCATTTGACATTTTGGGTTTGGGTAGTGTATAAAGATGCCAAGATTGACAAATTGAGACAACAGCCGGTACAGACCTTGAGGAAGGCACTCTCTGCCATTTTTCATCTCAACAAACACTGAGAGCTCAAGAGCCCTTCAGAAACTGCAACAGATAAAATAGGAAGTTTTGAACAGTGTAAATAGCTCTCATCATCAGCTCCATGCTCCCTGCCAAAATGGCAAATAGTGTTTTAAGTGAGAGGACATTGTTTACATGAAAGCCAGTCAACCGCTGGTGTTAATCATCTCTGTGCAAGCAGCAGGATGAGCATGTTACAGTGTGTGAATGTGCCGCTGACATCGTCAACAATGAGTGAAATCTATCCCTGAAAGGAGCGGTGCAGGAATAGAAACTGGTCCGGGACATTAGACATGAACTGGCACACCAAAACCCATCAGGAGATGCCATCACATGCAGCCTCCGTCACACTGTACAAGAATAATCTAGTAAACAGAGGTAAAATTAATTATGATGACTGGGGAGACAGTCAAATCAGAAACCACTGTCCCACAGCATGGAGTCAGGTCAAGGAGGTTTATGCACAAACTGGGTGAAACCAACCTTATCGAGAAGTGCCAGAAAGGCTTTATGTTGAAAATCAGAGGTCTTATCCAGGTGAATCTTCTAATCACCTGTAAGTAGTACAGAGAAATGTTGATTAGATCGGGTTGGAAGTAAGAACTGGATCCATCAAAAGGGGTAAAAACCACAATAGTGAACTTAAAGCCCCTACAAAGAACTTTTAACTGGATATGCAAATATCTCTGTTCTGCTGATGTCTCTGTATGACCTACAACAACAAATGAGGCCATCGGTGGGAAGATAAGCTATTTCTAAATAGTGTAACTCTTTACCTTTGGGAGGTTCAGGTCCGGTTCGCTTGACATTACATTGTTTTACAACACACACTCCTTTAAACAAGGTGCTGTAAGGACCGTATCACCTTTGTTCACCTTAGTTGCTGATTTTTCTTTTGCCCTCCCTGGAAACAAGGAGTAAAACCCACCTGATTGTCACAGTATAGTTTGTATGTTTATTGTGACCATAATGGTGCCCTTGTAGCATGCTTTTATTCGACTGAAACTAAGCCAAACCAAACCTTTATCAGGATTGTCACAATGTTAAAAGCGAAGTCAGTTTGTCAGTTTTAGTTAGTTACTTACCATGTAGTTACTGTGTTTAAACACTGTTAGATTTCAGATTACACCTACAACGTGCTCAAGTGCAGGAGTTCACCACGTTTTCTTGTTTAATTAATAAGTTATCCAAGATTCTTGTGAATAACAGATGACATGTTTATTTCACAGCTACAGTGAAACCTCATGACATTTTTGGCTGCATTAGTTTAGAAAGTCTTGCAGCTAAGAGTCACAATTCACTGGCTCCTCAGCTTTGACTTTTCCCTGCTCGTGAATAAGCGTGCCCTCGGTAACACTGAAGTCTGCTCCTGAGGAGGAGAAAGCAGCCTTGGCCGGCCACCCTCAGCCTTTCACGTGGACATGTTGCTGTGATCCCTAACTGGAGGCAGCAGAGCAAGACACTACATCTATTCAGCAGGGAGTCAGGCTTTTGATTTGGTTCATGGGGATCACTTCTAACTGCAGACAAGCATTAACACTGAGTGGGTCGTCATCTTTGACTTGATCAACCAATGATAGGGGAGCAGCGGCGCTCCAGCTTTAAAATGAGCTGAAGTAAAAAGGGTCTCTGTGCCACCAGTGCCTGGCTGAATCAAAATGTTGTCTTTTATTCCAAACCCATTAGCAACCTCCCGACACATGCTATAATAAAAATACACATTTATTTTGGTCAAAATGGGATGAAAACAGCACTTCAAAGCTCTTGGAGATTGAAGTAGCAATTTGGATGTTTCATTTTTTCCTCTTTCATTGCATTGGTGTGGTTTTGGTCATGAGGAGACCTATTCACAAAGCTCAGGATTGTCCATTCAGTAAGATGATTTTTTAATGAAGAGATATCATTTCTTCTATTAATGTACAGACTTGTATGGGTGTGCTTGTGTGTCTGTGTTTATCTGTGTGTGTGTGTGTGTGGGGGGTGGGTGGGTGTGAGATTCAGCCAGATGCCAGTCAAAAGAGGCTGAAAGTAGGCTAATGGAGGTTTAGGCTGCTGCACTCATTATAAACTCATTTCAGTGGGACTTAAAAATAAAACCACTACAAAAAAAGGGGAAACTTTCTTGATAAGGAGTATCGTGCTTTCTGGTGTTGATAAGGTGTGAGTCCTACTGAAAGAATTTAGGGACATGAACAACATTAACATAAGCTCAAATAACACATCTTCTCTAGTCCAAGTATAACTGCCTTTACTGCACTTCATCAATAATCCCAAATATTATTGATTCATGTGAATCAAAAATGTATATTGTCCAGACACAAGTAACAAATGTAACTCTTCATAAATGGTAGAATCCCCAAGAATGACCTGAATAACATCTGCCTTGAATCTCCTCGTAGCTTCATGTTTGCAGTCCTAAGCTGTGGAAGTGCATACCTTTGAGTCCTTGTGTACAACAGCCATTTTAACAGCATCAGGGTGATGTTGGTGTATGTACTTTCAGGTCCCACTGGGTCTAATTCAACACTTGTTTGTGACACTGTGGCACCTGGAGACCAGCGGTCTGATGTCTGACATGCTGTTGCCCATGGCTGCTTTCCAGCTCAGCATCAGTCGGGAATCAGCAGTCATGTAAAACAGGCCCACGCGACCTGAAACTTTAATGCCGACACAAAGGCTACCAGGATTCTGCTCATCCCCCCCATCCTGATGTGCTGGGGGACTAACTCCATGTCGGACACAGTCATCACCATCCCAGACCTGCACGGTGCAAGTCATGATGGAGGATCCCACCTTATGTCTTCATTAGAGCGACATAGCAATGACCACAAGGGACTGATTTCCAGATGTTGCAACAAGTAAGCTATGAGACAATATTGAGAATATATTCAGTGTTACCCCCCGCTACACACACACACACACACATTCACACACCCTGCTCCTACTTTCTGCCTGACTTCCTCCGCTACACCACCAGCATTCTGTGAGCAGCATGCAGTTAATTATTGAGCACCTGAAGAGCAGCACAGCTCTTAGCCTGATGCTGTGTGGTTGTTTAAAATAGCTCACCACACACTGGGTGCGTAGTGCACACACTGTTTTACACAAATCACATACGATGCTGCCTTTTCACCATATGTCACTCTGTCCTTTGTTGGCCAGAGTAGAAGCAGCAGCCCTCTATTCAAATTGCATCATCTTAATTACAGCAATTATCAACATCATAATTTGTTACTTTTGATTTTCGGAGTGAGAGGCAGTGTGAATTCAGATAAAATATCAGATTACAAACATTACAGATTACAAATCCCTCTTCATAATTTTCACTCTGCGTGCCAAGCATAATGTTACCATATCAGGTGCCCAGAGTACAGGTGCATAGTGAGCAGTGAAAAGTCATGTAATGATCTGCTGTTGAGCTGTAGACAAGCAAGGCACTATTGTGATCAAGTTTGTTCATGTTTCTTCAAAGCATCAGCCATATGAACTAAGGGCCCCATCTCATACACAGTGGAAAGTGTCTTTTGTAGTTTTGGACTGACACTGTTGTCATCATCCATCCATCTCCCCCATGTTTCAGTCACAGATACACTTTGGAGCACCAATGTAGTGGTCTTAGATTGAGGCAAGGTCAGGAGGTCAGGAACACAGTACCAGTGAATGAATGAGTGACAAAACCCGGTCTGACAAAAATATGCACCAACAAAGGGAGGGCGCACACCATACATACAGTCTATTAGACATAATCAGTGGCCACAGTGTTCTCTGGGCCCTGAAGAGTTTCTTGAAGAACTGAAAGTTATTAATGAAACGTGTGCACTGCTTCACTCAGCCTTCACTTTCCCTATTCTTCTGCCACTAACATAGAAAAAATGACATGGACACATCCTAAATGCACACTGGGGAACTGTGAACTTTGGAATGTAAAAATAGAGCTGTGAAACTCCATGGTAACCCAGGGTAATGATGTCATGCTTTGGTGGGAGGGGGGGTTGCTGGCATAAATTTGATCTAAACTTTTTGTTGTTGTTGTTGATTGTATCAAAAACACAAAATTCACTGTGTTTAAAGTTGTAAAAGTGTTAAGATGTTTTGTTCATACCTGGGGCAAATTCATCTTCCAGACAAGATGAATATGCTCTGTGGTTTTCCATGACTCTGCTCCTAATGTAACCATTAGTTTTCCAAAGATGACAAGAATGAATGTGAAATCACTGCTGAGTCTTTGTCTTTCAATTATGTGTGGTATCGTTTGGTAATTTTGCCAGATGACGTCATAGTTATAAAATCAGGATTTGACCACTGGCATGCTAGGCATATAGCCTACTATCACTATCACTACTTGATTATATTCACCTGCTCCATCCACAATATTATCAGCTGTGGCACTGTAGCCATAAAAACACAGCCAAATAGACAAGAATTCTTCAGTTGTTCTATCAATATTTGTATTTTTTTTACAGTATGGAGTATAGATATGCTTATTGCAACCATTGCTGCATACCATCAGCAGAGGTCAGTGTCAGCGTCAGACACCGCCGGGTCTATAAAGGAGGAAATGGATCATCAGTGCGGCAGTCTTTAAGCAGGTATCGACTGTTCTGACCACACCCTGCAGATTCTCCCCCATCACTATGATAATTAGCTCATTTCTGCCAGTAAATCATGGCCTCCCTACGCAGGACTCAGCTTTACTTCATAACTAAGCTGAGGGTCACTGTCAGGGGAACCAGCAGCCATGGAGCCTGATCAATACCATCCATCGTCTCATATTTTTCTATCAGTGCCGTCACATGTTGTACGGAGAGCCGCAACAAACTGTAAGTGACCAACATGTCACTAACATATCTTTGACGGCTGTCTCCACACCCTGGCTTCATCAGGCTAACCCTAGCCTAATGTTGATGGTATATTAAACCGTTATTCAAAGCAATGATCAGGTTGGAAAATAAGACCAAACCATATTTATTGAAAGTGTTGCCACAAAATGCAACTCTGTTCATCTGGAACACATGCAGCATCTTTAGCGGGGTTAATTATAAAAACCCTTTTGATGGCTTGTGATACTGTGTTGTTGGACCATTTTTTCCACCTCAGGCTACAGAAAGTCACCCTGAGGTTAGAGGAGTTCCCTTTTTTCAGCATCTCACAACAATAACAAAAAACTCTCAGGCTTAACTTTCATTTTTCCTTTTGGAGAAAAGTCTTAGCTGTTTACAATTCCTCAGTGGGCTTTTGATTTTGTTCCCTGTGGCTCCAGTTCGGCATTTGCTGTATTCATCTCCTAGGAACTGTTTCAGACTGTTTCTTGAGTTAAGCTCTGTGGTTCCTGCAGGTTGATGCTGCAGGTCTTCAAAAAAACAAACAAAACAACAACAACAAAAATCAAATAATAGAATATATATTTAGATAAACAGTGGTTCACTAAAGGCTGGTGTTATATCTAGTTTAGCTAACCAGCAGGGAAGACGTCAGTGATGTGTTGGTGGGTGGGTCTGCTTGTGTTCACCTCTGTTCATCCTGGAGGAGCTTCACTCCAGCTTCTGCCCCTCTGTATCCACTGACCAGTCAGTGTGGAAATCAAATAAGATAAGAAGAAAGAAAGATAAGGAGCTGATTCCTGGCAGAAAGCTCGTAGCCTGAAGACATGCCCCGCAGCTGCGCAGCTCGCCTCCACAGGGAACAAATAACCGTGTGTGCTTGTGTGTGTGTGTGTTTGTGTGTGTTTGTCTCTGAAGGTTGTGTTGTCTGTCTCATGTTTTAACTAGAAATGACACCCAGTCTTTTCTCATCAGTGTTTTCAGGAGCCGCTCGACTGAGGTCTGCACTGAGGCTTCAGACAACAAAGCAACACAATGATTCTGCTCCTGCACCCATGTTGAAAAGATATATATTTATGTATATATATATATATATATATATCTGTATAATATTTGGGTAATGAGGGAGAACAGCATCGTGCGTGCTGCCGCCAAGAGGAAGAGGATCTTTAATGTTGCATTTAGAGTAAATCAGGCAGGCAGAGAAACAGGCAGACGCTCCCCAGTGACCTGAACGGGGAGTCACGAGAGAATACCCATACGAGCTCCTCTCCACTAAATGCATTCTCATATTAATATTTTAAAACCACCCATAATGCTGCAGGAGAAAAAAAAGAGGGATCCAGGAGGAGAGGGAGGAGGAGGAGGGGGAGGAGGAGGAGGACACATACATCAATTTGACCAAAGTCCTCGCTCTGAGAACATGAAAAAGAGGGATATTCTGCCATTAGATGAAATAGTTCACTGCGCGGGCTTCTCAGGAGCTTGTAAACCACCTCTCCACACACACTCACACACAGACACACACACACACACAACGCAAAGACATGCATCGTCTACCACAGCAAGACTCAAGCCACACCTCGGTGTGAGCAGAAAAACACACATGCGTGTTGTTTTCAGAGATGTTTCTCTCATGATTTCTGCAGACTGATCTGCTGATAATGCTGACAATGCAACATCTGGAACAGGCTGGGTTTGCAGCCTTTAATATTTGTTACTGGTTGTGCGGCCATATAGTTTTTGAATTTGTCAATCATCATCATTTTAATATCACAAAACTCTCAATTGAAGAGCAAGAAAAAATAAATCAATGAATAAACAAAGAGAACATTTGGTGCTGAATCAGGTCACAGCATGATGACAGCACCAGACATTAAAGAATAAATAATAAATTCAACAGCTTGATTGTCATAGACCAGCGCACGGTTAAAATTAAGTCTCCACTGGTATATATAGTAAACATAACAAAAACAAATTGACACATTATACTATCATATATTATAAATCTAAAACAAACTGTAAGTAGCATAGAAATAGTATAAAAACTGGGACATTGAGGTACATACAAAGTAAATCTTGCACAGATATTATTGCACATGTATGTGGTGACTGATATGCATATATGTTAAAGATGGTACTGTTTCCTTTCTGTCACCATCTCTACACCTGTATCACTACATCAAGACTTCCCCCACTACCACACTACTCCAAATACCTGCATTCCTACATACATCCCAAAAAAGGAGAAGTAAACAGGCAAAAAAAAAAAAAAAAAGCAAAACATAAATAGCTATATAACAGTCAATGGGAGGCAGGTAAATGGAAAATAAATTATGTATCTTTATGTTTCTCAATAAGTGAAAAATGTCGGCAAAAAACCCCCAAAAGTTATGTTATGTTATGTTATGTTATGTTATGTTATGTTATGTTATGTTATGTTATGTTATGTTATGTTATGTCATGTTATGTTATGTATAATCTCTTTTTCATTCTCCTGCTTCACCAAAATACAAATTAAAAACATGTTTCCAATAATATTAAAAAAGAAAACCTTGTACACATTAATGTGTCTTCATTTATATAAAGCAGAGGTGTAATTAGTGTTTGGGAGACAGTAACTCATAGAGTCTCCCATGTCATTTTTATTATCATATATGATAATGATCCTGCTCTTCAAACTCTTTGTTTCCAGCTCTGTCACCTGCTTCTGAACGCTGGAATTAACTAATAACAAAAGCTGCAATAATAAAAGCCAGTTATTAATAATTGTAATAACGGTAATTACAGTGAGTGTTGACGCTAAAAGAAACAAGGGGCTGTGTGATAAGATAACGTCCTCTCAGTGTGCTGGCCCTCCATGCATCACCTTGTTGGATAGTTACTTTTACACATGTTTCATGTGAAATTCATTAGCATATCATTGACGGTGACCATAATTGTTTAATGAGTCGTTAATAACTAACACAGTAATTAGCATCGGTGGCATAATTATGTGTAGTGGGTGCAGCATTTTGTTTGGAGTAATTATCACCATTCACAGGCTTTTCCACAAACAAGCAGAGCCCTGAGAGGCAGTGGAGGGCGTAACACAACCTGCTGCTGCTGCTGCTGCAGAAAACACAAACAGCACCCGCAAACACAAGACAACAACACAAACAAGACCACAACAGCGCACCGACCCCCGGTTCAGGGCCAGACTCAGATTTTTACAAATAATGAGGTCGTGAGTAGAAACCCAGCACCCTCAAGCCCCGCTAGATCCTGAGACCAGAGTCCATAGATTTATCAAAAGAGCCAGATCCTCTGCAACAAACCAGGTTCAGCTCAGTCGGACTTTCTAGTTCTGTCCCCTGTGCAAGTGCAGTGTGTGTCTACTGTTGTTTTTGTCATAAAATTTCCATCAAATACACAAATAGCACACTGACATCAGCCTTTAAATGACAGAAGGTGTTTCACTATTTTTTGAAAATATGTATTCTCACGTGTTCAGTCATATTGTATATGTCTGAATAACGTGTTGCAGTGGGTGGATGGTCTCTATTGTTTTAGTACATTTTTAATAAATCATATAGGTTCATTTACATAAACAGATGTGAGAGGAAAAGCAGCACATGAATAAAACATTTAAATGTGATCTGCACAAAACATGAAAAACCAGAGCAGAGGAAGAACGACATGTTAAAGAACCTGCTGCTGTGAATGAAAACAGAGCGCACACACATGCTCAGAAGAGGCTGGTCTGTTTCAGCCCGTCTGCGACTCTGTGTCCTGGGAATGTGAAATTTATTGACTGTCCACAAAAGCATTTCTAGGATAAACAAAAAAGAAGAAGAAGAAGAGAGAAAGAGATGGGTTTAGTGAAGGAAGGCTGTGCAGTAAACAGATGAATACAAACACCAGGATGTTGGCTGAGCAGACAAAGACATTGGGAAACATCCTATAAAACCTGCTGCAGCACTTCAGCTCGCTCTGCCTGCTATCTGCCTCCTCTCCTCTGAAACACAATTATGTGACCATTGGCAAACACTGGCGCCAAACACAGCCATTTTTCCTCCTTGCCACCAGATGGTTCCATTGAGAATAGATGCATGGCCGCTGTTTGTCTTCTACTTAGAGCCGGGGTCGTAATGGAGTCGCTAATGATTATAAAACACCTGCTCTGGAATAAAACAAACAGAGACAGTGGCTGGGGCCGAGAGCTAAATACCTATGTGATCAGGTTGAAAAGGTGCTGTGCTTGTGCTGGGCTGGTACTTATCCAGGGACACAAGCCCTCAGCAGATGTCCCACCTATAGAGGTAAGAGGCTGCAACCTCGTCCACAAAAAGCAGGCACACACACACACGCACACACACGTCCCCGCAGTCACTCTCCATAATAGCTAATTGGCTGTTTGCTCAATGGAGAGAAAGGCTTGTTTCCACAAAGGGGTCATGTCTGTGATGGTCTGTGGTCTCTTCAGATGCCAGGCTAGGATTTCATGTGGTTTGGAGGCTGCCCGTGCCCCAAGGCTGCCGTAAAATGGGGATGTTTGTACAGTGGTATGACGGCTGTGGCATGGACACGTGACCTGTAACAACAAGGACCAACGATCATTTCAAACTGCGCTGATCTGTTTGTTGATGTTTTCCTACTAATAGTTAAATTCTTAAATCTGTGGAGTTTTTTTTTTTTAACCTGCAGCTCAGTAAATAATCGACAAAATGATGTCACTCCTTTAAACGCTCGTCAACGCTCATTTACAGGACCAAAATAAAACCGGTTGTTTAAAAGCGCAGGCCAACGTCTTGTTTGAGCCTCTTGAGCCTGCTCTCAGTCCCAGTCAGTTGTATTAATATGCAAGCAATTAACCAACAAACAACAGCACCAAGCTGACCGTTTCATTGTGATGTCACAGTGTACAGACACACACACTGACATTATGAAAAAAACAC
>OMNW01014228.1:0-20601 GCA_900303245.1 Selene dorsalis
GGTTCCCGTTGGAGAGCTGTAAGTAACAGATACATAATTACAAACACACACACACACACACATGAATGTGCAGACAGTGACCTTCTGTCTTCATCTGCAAACACACTTTCTTTCTTATCTAATGTGTGTGTCTGGTGTTGTTCATGTAGGAATGGAGAAGTGGTGTATGGACTTCCTGGAGTCCCACTTGTTCCCCCTGCTGCTCCTCCAGTGCAGGGACCGAGGCTCTCTGAAACCACAATGAAGAAGATGGTTCCCATTGGAGAAATGTAAGTAACAGCAAACACACACGAATGTGCACATCAGGCAGCTTCTGTCCTCATCTGCAAACACACTTTTTCTCTTATCTAATGTGTGTGTCTGGTGTGGTTCATGTAGGAACGGAGTGAAGGTGTACGGACTTCCCGGAATCCCACTTGTTTCCCCTGCTGCTCCTCCAGTGACCACCTCCAGGTCACGGTACGTCACACCGACTGGCTCCAGATCTGTTACAGAACTCATCAACACTCTCCTGTCTCTAACTTGTCGACCCAGATCCTAGTCCACTTCTGTTGGTTGTTTAACTCACAGTTTAGCTTCATGCTCGCCTTCTGTTTTCACTGTTTCCCACAGAAAGCAAAAACGTGAGAGGCCAGAGGATGATGGCCGACCACGGATCAAGAAGCCGCCCAATGCCTTCATGATTTTCAGGAAGGAGCAGAGTTCAAATGTTGCTGTGAACAGCGTCCTTGGACAGAGGGTGAGCTTTCCTGCACTGATCAGTGCTGAAGACAAAACTTCAAAAATCTTCAGTCATTTTAAAGAAAACAATGTGAACTTGTTGTCATGTGACCAGAGAACCAGTCAAACTTTAAACAGAGTATTTCCAGCATTTCACACAAACACACTGTGGTGGAGTTTGCATTACAGTCTCTTGATGTGGATCTGTTCATCATGCTCCCATGCTTGTGTTTGTGCACTAGTCCACCTGTAGCTGCATGTAGTTTTGTGTCACTATGCACCGACAATTTGTTGCTGTGCGTCTACAGTGGAAGTCTATGTCAGCCGAGCAGAAGACCAAATACTATGAGGAAGCAGAGAGGGAGAAGCTGCACCACATCCTCCATTACCCACACTGGTCCTACAGTGAGAACTATGTACGTGCACTGAGTTCACATACGACTTCTACATGTTTTCATCACAGCCACAGAGTTTGTTGTGTGTGGATAATGTTGGATGAAACTCTCATGTGCTTGTTTCTGTGAAGGGCAAAAACAAGAAAAGGGTGAGAAGAAAGTCTCCTGCTGCAGCTGAGGGTGAGACAATATTTCTGTGGATCTCAGGTTCAGTGTCTGGTTTGAAGGGTTTGTTCTAAATATCTGTTGTTGCAGCTTCTGAACCAGAGGTCACGCAGGACGCCAAGAGGACGTGTAGGACACCAGCGGAGACAGCCCTGATGGAAGCATTCACCTCACATGTCCTCCCCTCTTCTCCCCCGTTCACCCGTCCTCATTGCTTTACCACTCTCTCCCCTACTTCACTTTTGCCAGAACCTGAGTGCTTCTCCCTGGAGCAGCTTTTGCCACCATGGCTCCACTGAGAGAAGGGGACATACTAGTATAATATGCAAATAAAACATTGTTTATTATTCATTTGTATAGATGTGTCCTTTTATATGTATATAAAATCATTAAAAAAATGGTACATCTTATCTTTGCTGTCTTGACTGAGCTCAGCTCACCTGAGTCACAGCAGCTAGTTGTTAGGGTTAGTCTGTTTTGATTTCAAATGAGTTACCCTCAATATACAGAGAGAGAGAGAGAGATAAATATATAGATATGACTAAAAGTGACAAACATGGTGTACTCACCCAAACCTTTCTTGTTGTAAACATATGAAATTAAATCTCAGTAATGTTTAATGAAACCATGGAGGGCGATGGGTCCAGGTGTGGAGGGGAAAGCTTACACATGGATACCTGTTAGAGCAACAATATGCACACACAGTAAATTTAAAATTAAAAACAATCTTCAGTCAGAGTGAAGCTGGTGAAAATGCAGTCACCTATCTTGAGTTTTACGTTAGTAAAAGTCAGTTTGAAAAGAATGATCCAATTAAATAAACAGAGATTTGAGTTACAAAAAAAACATCTAAATTGAAACATGCAATAACTAAGCCAAGTCAAAAAAAAAAAAAAAAAAAACCTTGGTTCAAGTTTTGTGAGTTTCAAATAAAAATTATAATCAGTTGTATGATCAGGCACTTCCAAGCTCTTGGTTTATTTTCCAGGGTCAAAGAAAGTACACAGATTAGAGGTCCCTTTATTTAGATAACATATAATCTTTCATATTTAGTCCACAATATGAGGTGATGCATAAAACTGTTGCCCACCTCTTCTCTTCCCCCACAGTCACTATCTAATCTCTCCCAGCTCTCTGCTACATACAGCACCGAAGGAGGTGCTCTGTAATGAGCAACGTCTTTCACAAAGATCCATGAGCTTCAAAAAGCAAAATCTGTGTTAAAGCAAAGAACATTTGAACAAATGCGAAAATAAAATTCAGAAAATTGAGGCAATATGAAATTAAGAGCGAGGTTCATAGTGACAAGGCTTTGTTGAATGTCTGAGCACAATGTCCAACATGTGAAAGACAGTGCAGCTGAGCCACAATTCTGCAGAGGTGACAGTGTGAATTTGTGCCTGATACAAATACACAAGTATATACATCAACATCTGGAATGTGAGCCCGTCTTCTGGTTCTTCTGATCGCACACGGATTCTTTAAAATTTCTGTAGACGCGGTGGATTTACCTTGAGGAGAGTATCTTGAGTGAAATACACTCTGTCGCCACCAAAGATCAGCAAGTGTTTTGTCTCTATGCATCCAGCACAAGTGACAGGTCTGGAATATACTGCACTGAGGAAAATGGACAGGAAGCAGGGGAAACTGCTAGCCTAGCTGTAGCCTTGCTGTTTTAACATACATACTGTGAGTTTGCTGCTACAGGGCTTGAGCAAGCATTGGTCCAATGCTCCATTTTAACAAATCTTGTTTAGTTTCTGTATGCCTTATGTTACAATAACGTACATGAGACAGTTTTGGAATTCGCTGTTCTACATTTTCTTTTGTTTATATCTGCTGTAAATGACTTTTTGTCTCTAAACTGACCCAAACATCAGGAAAGCTGAGGAGAAAATCCTCATATATGCCTTGCTGCTGTCTTAAACACCATCAATTAGCTAAACTTTGATTAGATTTCAATAACTGTTACTCACAAAGTTAGCCGGCACTGGTTGGCTCTGCTTTCCTGTTTCTGTTCCCACCCTTAAATTTCAATTTAATCTTCAACAGCCAATCGCACAAGCAATATAATCCCTATTATGTCTGGGTCCTCCATCAAAATGTTTTGATGTGAATTAAAATCAGGGAATTTTTGAAGTAGTTCAGTCTAAAAAATCATGATTTCCTTCATCGAATTTATACTCTGGAGCAAATTTCAGTGATGGTGTGCAGATGTGCTGTCAGCCTCATTGAACAGCCTGGCAGCAGCACAGTTATTCCCTCCTAAAAATTCTGAGGGAGATTCACTCTTAAAACCAATATGAGGAGACCAAAGTCAGGGGGGTGGGGGGCCTCACTGAGGCCTCAAGCTAGCATTAGCTGCTGGAAGATGCCACTGTGGCTGATTTGCAGGCTAGTTAGCTCCTGATTCCTGCATCAGCTGAGACAGTGAAGTGGAAGGGGATGTGGGTGGAGGGCTGGGCAGCACCTCATGGAGCAGGGAGAAGGAGGGTTGGGCAGAACTGAGCGTTTTGCCTTTGAGTCTCATGCTAGCGTTAGCTTGATTTCCAGGGCTTTACGTTACCCGTGGCCAAGTATACCAGTATAACCAGGGCTATGTTAATATTCTAATGATCTATTTATATTTAGCATAATTTATTTTTCATTAACCATCATAACTATCACCTGTACATGCTGGTCTGTCTCATGATGTCCACCATGTTCCACTCATGTTAAACATTAAATGGAGATGAGGTCTAAGTAACTGATAATGAAGTCATATAAGTCAGCACTCCATCTACCGGGAACTGTTCATAGCTTCCATGCATCTTTAGACTTTGACTTTTTGTCCTCTTTTACAAATGAACCATCTACCACAAAACTTCAGGAGGGGAGGGGGAAAGAAAATCATCAGGTTGTATCCATCGTTGCATCATTTATAGGTCAGGTGACCCATAAAATCTAAATTGCCTCCAAGTGCCAATGGTTGTCAGTCTGGTAACATTTCATTGGACCCCTCCCTCTGGTGAATGAGCTGCATCAGTGTAACCCCTCTCCCTGCACAGGATAAGCAGGTATATATGATGGATGGATGGGATGGATTCAGAGGCACCAACAGAGCAGGTCTAGACTCACACTTAAGGATCTGCCTCCCAGTCAAGAATCACCACAAAGATGTCCACATCATAATGGTTACTGTATTCAGGTGTGTCAGGATGGAACCGCCAGTCAGTTCTGCCGTACACTCAGTACCTCTATCTGTTACAGATATAAAGATTTACCAAATAGAAAACAAAGAGGATATGAATCAACATCTGGATTTCAGCTCCACCCACATCATCACCTGCCACTTCTTTCAAAGTTCCATATTGTTATCATTATTTCTTTTTAGCAAAGGTGAACACATAAATGACATATGAGGGGGGAGCAGGAGGGGGATGAAGGATCAACAAAGACAGTTATCTGGGAGGGGGAGGAGGATGAGGTGGGTTGGGGGACAAGGAAAGAGGGCAGCCCATTCCAAAAGTCCAGGCAGGGGTAAACTGTAAGTCAGTCAAGTCACCATGTTGGGGTCAGTTCTGTGATTTCCATCCCAACGTACAATGCCACTTGAATGCCACAACTGCTCACTGTCCTCTTTGCAGTAGCCTCATTTGGTGAAGGCAGCCACCACAGCCCATAACAGCTCATTGGTGTTGGTTTTCATGCTCTCCCCCTCAGGCTCCAGTTCCAGCAGCAGCCGCACTCTCTTCATGGCCAGGTCGTATTGGTCGTCTAGCAGCGGGGCGAAGGCATTTTCCAGGACGTCGGAGGAATGGGCTAAGAAGATGAGAGCGAGCAGCCGCTTGTCCATTCGATGAGGGTCATTCACCCACTTGTCCAGTACGGCCTCCTGGACCTTCTTGATGAGGCGCTGCTTGATGTTGTTGTTGGTCAGAGGATGCGTGGTCATGTCAAAGAGCAAGAAGTTCTGCTTCTCAGTGGTGAGGACGCCTTTTTCCACCAGGTTTTTGGCCAGCCGCTCACGCACGTTCCTCAGCTGATAATGAAGCTTCAGGGGATTCCACGTCTCTCCTAAACACAAGCCCATAAACCATTATTAGTTAGTGCATCACAATAATAACAGGGAGAACCAGCAGGGCCCTGCAGGGAGAGATTTTGACTTGTGTGTATAAATGTGTAAATACGTTAAATATTTCCTGTAGTTCTTAGAGATGCTAGTTCTAAATTTATAAGAGCAGAAGTATTTTATAGTAGCAGATGTGGAAACAGGGTTTTTGGCTGTCTTTACACTACAAGGTTCAAGTGGCCCAATTCCGATTTTTTCCTCTCAAGTGGCACAGATTGGATCTGTAACATGAACGTGTTAAAAAACGCATGATATCGGACATTGTTCAGGCCCCCTTTATATGTGGAAATAAATCAGATACAAATCGGATATCCGCCAACGAGTCTGCAGTCTATACAGACAGATTGGATCTTCCCTGACAATGTGAGTACGTCATCAATAATGCGTCCATAGCGCATACTGATGACAGTGCGTGTTGTTTACCTGCAGCTGGGCCAGCTGACTTCCTCTTCGGTAGCCAACTGCGTCTACGCATGCGGGTCGTTTCGCGCAAGCAAAGCAGGTGTAAATGCAGATATCAGATATGGGTCACTTCAATAGAACATGTAAACAAACGGACAAAAAAAAAATCGCATATAGGCAAAAAAATCGGAATTGGGCATCAAGGCCTGTAGTGTAAAGACAGCCTTTGTGTTCATGCTGCTTCTCTTTGTCTGTCTCTGCTTTGTGCTGGTGTTTGACTGAGGTGGGACGCAGCTCCTTCACACAGAGCAGACAGCAGGGCAGAGGCCTCAGAGGAGGATGTGATGACAGGTGAGGTGAAACATAGGGGTGGGCAATAAGGCAATAAGCCAAGAGCATGTTAAACAAGCTGAAACCTGCCAAAAAGTGATATCTTCTGCTTTTCTTCCAGTGTTCTGTCCACGCCAGTGAGTATGAAGCCTATTTATTTAGTGCATCTCAAACAAAGCTGTTGTTTTTAAATCTACTTTGTTTCTCAAGATTCAGTGGAAATGCAAACTATTTACACATTTCATACGAATACAATGGTCTATGCATGCAATGACTGCAGACATACCATATGTAATATAAAGCTCAAAGTGAAGCTGGGTACAAGCAGAAGGAAGGAAGTAAGGATCTGTTCTGTTACAAGTCTCCTCGCAGAGCTAGCAGCAGAACGAGACTGTGAGCAGATAAGGCCGATGAACTCACCACTGAGCAATTCAATCCAGCTCTGCACCGTCTCCGGAGGCTGGGTGTCTTTGATGTGTTTCAGTGCTTCGTCCAGCAGCACATCACCTGTTGGAGCATCTGACTTACAAATGACCTGCAGAGTTCATTCAGAACGATGACAGGCAGTTACAATGTATGATTATCATCAGACAGCTGCTGAAAATAATGTACCAAGGCCCTGCTCACATCACCGATTGGATTTCACTGTCACACCAGACACTTAAGCTGCTGACACTTAAATCAAAAGTCAATCAAAAAACAAATAAGATAAAAATAAGGGATGAGGTGACAAATGCCCTTCAGTTACTCCAAAGCCCAGGCTGACATCTTTAAATGTCTCATTTTGTTCAGCCAATGGTAAAATAAAAAAGCTATTTAGTTGAAATTCTCACAGTGGAGAAGCTGGCATTTTTTTTTTTACGAAATGCACAAACTGTGTTGTTTATTAATCGTCTGTTGATGTGTTCTGAGAATAAAAGCAAAAAGACTTCTAATGATGAGGGAATATGGAGGAGATGCAGGTTAAGGTGTGTCGAGGTTGTTGTTATAAGCCTGTTAAAATTGGTCATGGTTGTATTCTATATGACTCCCTCATTCACTCTTTCCTACTCACTATCACTATCAGGTGTAGCAGTAAAATGAGAGTAACATTTTCAAATGTTGAGTATTTTTTCTTTTTGTCAGCAATACTGCAAAGCAGGATGGTATACATTACTGTGTGAGTATCCATAGTATTTATGTAGTACAAGCAGAAACACATGTCCCACCTTCCTGGCCAGAAGACCTTTCCTTCTCATGCCACACGCCTCCAGCTGAAGGCGACCTCGCAGGGCCAGTTCAATCAACATGCACCCTCGCAGCCCTGATGAAATGCAGTCATTCCAGAAAGAGGTGTAGCCCTGCATCATGGAAGAGGTTTGTCAAAAACCTACCATGTAATAACAACAGAGGACCTTCTAATGGTTAAAATGGCCAGTGTAAATATGCAAAACTAAAGAACACCTAGTCATAAATACTTTCAAACACACACAGTGGTATAGAAAACATGGTACCAGATGCCTACGACTGTCTTTCCATTATGGCAACATCATCTTTAGCGGTGCAATCAATTTAACATAAAAGACTTAACATAAATGCCATGACCATTAATTCATTCATGACTTGAAACACTAAACTTCAAACAGATGCAGTCTTGATACTGACAGACTAACAAGATGTACATAACAAGAGCCAGCCTCAGCAGTTACCTCTGGAGTACTACACTGGTGCTTGAAATGGGATGTAGGGATAATTTGCACATTTTGCCACTAATGAGCAGCAAGCTTGCTGCAATACATTTATGAATGTTTGTTTTGGGGTAATTGTTGAAACTGACACATGAACACTTCATTTACAACCACTTGTCACCGCTTGGTTTCACATCTTTTGTAAATAACTGGCATGGTTGTTTGGATTCAACTTGTTGATATTTGACTGTTTAGATAAACATGTAAATACTAAGGTTTGGAGGTTGTATCTTTTGACCTGTGTCAGCAAATCCTAACCACAGGTTAACTACCTCTACATAGAGACAAACAGCAGGCAGTCTGCCTTTGTGTGACATTGGTTCAATCAGTGATCGACTCACGTTACAGAATGACCCCACAGCAGCAGATTAAGTCCACTATTATTCAACACTTCTGGATACTTATTGATAATTAACCATCTGTTTGCATTACACCTACCCCAGCAAAACGTTTTCGCTATACCCCATTAGCTTACCAATGTAAACACAGTTTAAACACTGTCTGTCATCTAATTAATCGACCACAGTTGATAATATTAAAGACTCTTGGTTTCTTAATATTAACTATTTTCTTCCAGAAGTCGTCTTAACAGCCCGTTAGCTCTCTTTATAGCTGTTAGCTACAGCTAGCATCATAGCAAACAGCAATGCTAACGTTATCTGGAGCTGTGTCGGTTAGGAAAATAAAGCTAACGTTAGCTTCGCTTGACATTAAGATACCCCTTAATTTAGCACGGTTTAAGATCGGGGTGTGACATTACCTCTCGGTCTTTCAGTCCTAACAACAGCACCTCTTCCATCAGGGTCAGACGTGTTTCTTTGGAGTCTCCGCTATCGTCGTCGTCCTGCTCGTCTCCCCGCCGGGGCTCGTGGTCCTCCTCGCCGGACGGACGGTCTTTGTCAGCGGCGTTGCGCGAGGCTTCGGTCCGCCTCTGCACGAGGCCCGAACTCCGCTGAGTCAAGGAAGTCATGTCTGCCGGCGAGTTACCTAAACGACGAGGAAAACAGGACGTCTCGGACGACACTGCCCGAGATGTTTGGTTCACTTACTTGTTGTCAACCATATATAAGTGACCCCGAGTGTAGCGTGAACAGACTACTGCGGCCCGGGCACCCTTGTCATCAGGAGGACTGCTCCCCTGCCTTGACTTCGTCCGCAGCTATATAATGTCTATCTAATATGGCGCCGTGTGTAAATGTGCTACCGAAGTTATCCAGCAGGTAGAGGCCGAGACAACCTGAATAACTTCAAGTTGTACTGAATGCAACGTCAGCTACTTTAACACAACTACAACGGAGAGCTTCTGTTCTGCATCATTTTATATGACCGCGTTCAATTCTTGTCAGTCATCAAATTAAGAAAATAAATAAATAAACTAAGCTTTTTAACTGTAGCTACAACACAGCCTATGAGCCTGATAGTCACACTGTTATTTATACTGATGCCTTGGTTATTAATAGGCCTAGTACATTTATAGTATTCATTAGTTTTATTAAAGGTCCCTATTTTACACTTAACCAGTCTTTCATTTTAAGTGTTGATTGGTAGGGACATGTATTCTTGGTGTTGATAAACAGGAATCTTATCCAAATCTAATTAAGTAATTTTATCTTCTATCCTTCCTCTCTTGAGCTCCATTAACAGAATGACGGTGAGCCAATCTAAAGAGAGGAGGCTCTGGACCTTTCCTCTGATGGGTTCACTGTTTTCGAAGCAATCCACTAAAAAGCATATAGGTCTGCAGGTAAACACTGATGCCCTTGTTTCACTAAAAAGTTATGTTAAAACACACAAACAAACAAAACAATTGACCTCTTTTCCACTGCCAGTTTACCTTTCAGACCTTACATAGAGAAAGAGTGAATTTCTAGTGGTGTGGTGGAAACTGGTAAAAGAGATCTTATCAAAAGAGTGAAATTAGCACCAGTGGTGGGCTGGGACAATAATTTCAAGCCACAAAGTTGACTCCATTCCAGGCCACCCTTTTAACACAGACCACCAAACCTCTAATTTTGTAGGCTAACCATATTTGTTGATGTAATGGTTAAAAGGCCATACATTTGGCTGCTATGTACACTGCCGAGGAAGGTTATCCAAATTACAAAATGCATAAATCTAAATGCATTTATAACATGAGCTATAGCCTATTTGGTGTCTGGGAAATGTGCCAGTGCTCCTGACCAGCCACCTAACCAGTTATTAACATGTTTACTAAGGTGTTGTGTTTACATCAAAGCCAGAACTGGATCCATAAATATCCATGTCTACTGGAGAGTCATTCGACCATGGGGAATGAATTCCACTTGAGTCCTTTCCCACTGCTGAGTAAAACCTTATGTTTGAGGTTTTTTTGTCCTGTGATAAAGGAGTTTCTCAGAAATCCAATCCTGCAAAAATGGATGGTGGGTCCAGGTGGGTGGGGCACAAAGGAGTGGCATCAGTGTGTGTTCAAAGGCTACAACCAGAGTGTGACTAACCACCGTCAAGTGTGCAAGTGTGTGAGTGTGTAAGATGAGAAATAGTGTCCTGTAGTCTTTGTTTGCCCAGTGTGTCTTCTGTAGTTTAAACAGACTTTGTTGCATCAACAGGACTGGAGACTGCTTTGTAGTATTCGTCCACCCCCATCAATGAGTTGTGAAACATTACCTTCTATTTTTACAGAAGCAGAAGGTAATGACGAAGAAGAAGAAAAACATGGACACCTTATCTTATCACTATTATGACTTACAATGTGTGAAAAAAATGTCATTACGAGAAAAGGACTGAAATGTTCAAGTTTGGATTCATTTCAGATGAACTAAAGCTGCTTCTGAGTGAGAACAATGTCTTCAAACACACCTGCCAGAACAAGCCCAAGGGTTTAAGATGCCTCCATGTCTGTTCTCATAGTCATCCTCTAAGTATCCTATCAGTGTACTCCGATTACAAGATATGAAACATAATTATGGCAAAAAAGTGGCAAGAGTCCAGTGGTGAGCTGAGCCAGAAGGCAAAACTTGCAAACTCTCAAGTCAGTGTTTCTTTCATCCTTCATCTATGGTCATAAAGAGCTGGAGAATTTTACTGGGTAAAGGAAAATCTGGGCTCTGATGAATTGATGGATAGTAATATTAATCATCATCGTCATAACGATTATAGCCTATATAAACAAGTAGCCTAGTTATAGAAATCTACACAAAGTTTTTTCTAAATGCAATTTTTTTTATTGATTTCTGGGGATTTTTTTTATCTTGTAGTTCCACTTTTACGTTTTATTTCTGGAGACTTTTACTTCCAAATGCCACATTATTTTGCCATCTGACTCTGTGACAAAACCACGCCCTCTAATTTGCATATTACAGAGGGGGGGAAAAAAGAAGAAAGGAGCTGGGAAATGAGAATGGGAAATGTGACTTTTGAAAATAACATTTGTGGAAATAAATAAATGTGGAACTAAAAAGTTAATGTCCCCTAAAAAAATGTCAAATTATGTTTTGTGTTTTGTTTTGACTTAATTTTTTTTATTCTCATACATCTTTACATTTAGTATAGCTATTCATATGCCTAAATGTTTCTACTTTTATTACCAAGTTTCTATATATCTGGATTTATTTCATAGCTGTATTTAGTCATTCAGTATTAATTTGCTGGGTCTTCCATATCTGGTGCCTTGATGGGCCAAAGCGGGAACTCAGTGGGCTGCTCTCCGCCACATCGCCGCTCGCTGTTGAGCATCACACGGTCGTTGGAGGAAGTGGAGCCAGGGAGGCGGAGTCCAGGCCACAAAACAGCCGCCTCAACAAAATCTGCAGCTCGAAGCTCCGCCCTTCGCCTGGAGCCGAGGACAGGGCGGCCGAATGAAAGCTCATCAAACCCCCGATACCTGCGGATAAAGAAAAGCGGAGCAGCTCCACCGGACGACCGCTCCTCTGACGCCTTTTCCTCGTTCCTGGAGGATTTCTGTTGAATGGAGATTTAAAGTCTGGAAACACTTTTTTTTCTGGCTTCAAGCTGAGCGGATTGAACCGCCAAGACGCTTTAATAAGTTGCGTGTGTAGTTTTGGGGGAGAACTTGGTAACCTCTGTGCCTAGGTAATTTTACACAAACATCCTCCAACATGGAATATCCTCATGTTTTCACTGGGATTAGGACGCTTCGAAGTTCATGACCATGTAGCCCAAAGGTACGGACTCCTCTGCTCTCTGCTTTTTTTATACTGACCCTGTGTGATGCAGCCTGGCATGTTGCAGTATCGTAGAACAGCCACTATTGTCCTGTCAGGTTGTGTTTACAAAGCTGTTTATCGGTGGGACACAATATAATTATAGTCACGAATCAACCAGACCCAGAGGAAGGAGTTTGGCTGGCTGCTGGTTGGCTGCTGCTTGCTGCTTGTTGGCTGGCTCCTGGCTCTCCCTCTGTCTGCACCCACTTGCTACTTTTCCTGAAGAAAATATAGCCATTTAATCAGTTTAGTTAGTCCAATTCATTCTTAATGAGCTGGGTGTGAAGTGCAGCAGAGACTGAGTTCACCATCATAACTTAGAGCAGTTATTTGAACTGCAGCAGTCTGTGTTGTTTTTGTCGTGGCAGCCTGCACAGACTTTTTCCCTTTTGACCACATCATGCTGCATTTTCCAACCCAAGTCAAACCCACCACTGTGACTCGTAGTTGTGTTAATAAATGAGCTTTGATATTTACAGACACAAAGCAACACAAACTAAACAGCGCTGTGCACCGTGTGATGTAGGTTTGAGTAACGCTGCGGCTCTGTAGAAGACATCTAACAGGAGAAATCTCATCAGATGAATCAGTCCCTCCTCTCCAGTGTCTGTAAACGGCTCCACTTGTGCACATCCGCCTGTCAGCCTGTGTGATTCCTCCTCTGTCTCTGTCATGATGGTAGATTGGTTTACCTTCTGCCTTCCTGCTGAGGAAACCTCGCTCCTCTGCGACTCCGTTCACTGGTTTTCTCAAGCTTTCAAAAAAAATGACCTCACTGTGAAATAATGTGATAGCTTTTACATCTACAGGCTGCCATCCAGACTGCTCTGATCATTCCCAGTCTACCACCTTCAGGAACCAGACAGAAGCGATTTACAGTTTACGCTTCAGTCCTGCGTGGCCCATGTCGCTTTGCCTGGACTGAGACTTACCTACCTAGAGTAGACAGTGTTTGTGTATCCACTCATTCAGTCATTTTCTTCCCTTCTTGAGGGGGAATCCATACAGAGCCAGATGTTTCCACTCTATCAAATCACACATGTGAGTGTGATGGATGCTACATGAGAGGCTGTAAGCAACACCTCTCCATCACTGTCCTTCAGTATGAACACAGATATTAAGAAAAGAAAAGAAAAAACAATAATGATTGATACAGAAAAGTTTGTTTATTGACACACTTTTTTGCATAATTTCTTCATAACAGCCTGTTTGTGAACCCAATATGTCTAGCCTCAGGGTCGATGTGTGTATGTGTGAATGAGAACGTAACATATTTAGGGTGAATGGGGTGGGGGTGGGGGGTTAAATCAAAACATGAGTTTCAAGTTGGGTTCTGCTGAAAATTTGCAGTTGTCACCTAGTCATTCTTAGAAGAATAGTCAGGGTTATTAGGATATGGATATGGCCTGTGGATAGTATTATATTATTAGTCTACATCGTAATATACAATATAGGGGTGGGCAGTATGGCAAAAGGATCACATGGTGATTTAATGGAGCACAATCATACTGTATAATCTGCATCCTGTTTCTGCTCTGATTTTACTCTGAAAGTCTTGATAGGAATCTTTCACATCCTTAGGTTTGCTTCTTCTTTTAAATGCTTGTTCACTCACGATCACACTTTGTACAGAGTTATGGAGAATCTCCATGGCCAACTCTGTTGTTTATTAATGAGGTGATATGTGCAAGTGTTTTGATTTGAAACTTCAGTTTCTGCTGACCAGCTATCTCTGGCTTGTCCTGCCTCGTGTCTCTCATCCCACAGGCTGCAGAGCAGAACAAAGACAGCTGTCTCCAGCTACAGTTTTGTGTGCTAGCTCTTTAAAGGTTAACATGCAGTCACATTATTGTATACTATTTATTTATTAGTCATTTCTATGGGAGCAGTTTTAGCAACAGTTTGAACTCACAAGTCACAACAAGTAAAACGTGACCCTGAACAAAAACAAGAGCTTAAATGAACAAAAAAAGTGCATTAACTGGAATCCCTGATAAAGACATTTAATCCTGAACCAGTTCACTAAATCCATCTTCACTTACTGTTTCTGAACACGTACAAACTCGCTTTGTCACTTCACTTTATCTCTCTCCAGTTCCCTGCATAGATCTCATGTGGAACAAGCTACACTACATGGAGTATATTCATTATGCTACCCACCCCACAAATATCCCCTCTCTAAAATGCTTCCTATGAATGAGACAGGCGTCAGATGTCTGAGTTACAGTAGATGGAGTATGAAATATCCTCTTTGTGTTGCTGTCGTTCCGCTGCAACTTGGCAAGGAAACGTTGTTCTGAGACGAGAGGATTGAATTTTTGAGTAAAAAAGATTACAACTTTAGGAAATACCTCCTAATTAGATTAACCCAGACCACTGAAGCATCTCACTTACTTCAAGATGAACACAGGCTGTGTCTTCCATCACTTACACTGAAATCATATTAGGAGTAGAAGAAACTATCAGAGGTAATAAGACCTGTTTCAATGGACAAGCCCGCATGTGACTGTTGTCTCAAGACAGAAGTGAAGAAACGTTAAGCCCTCCTTTAAATGTGAGGCGTGTGCACTGTTTGTTGTGATAGACCAGGACCGCAGAGGGAGGGACCCCGGCTGATTCTAGCTTATTGTCTAGTCAAGTCAAGTTTTTACAAGCACACTGTGTTGTAAACATTCATGTCTGAGCAGATTGGAAGCACATAAGAGCATATTCCTGAGGCGACTTTGAGCAGTTGGTTTGTTTGGAGCGTCTGTTGCGTTGTATACAATCAGTATCAGGGATCTGCATTTCTGTGTCCACAACACCTCTGCTCATCTTTATGCACAGTGCTGGGTCTTCAAACCTCCACGAAGTATTTCTTCACGCGGCTGCACCCCCACGGCCCCACATGCTTCTACCAGCTGGTCTCCTGTAGCCCTCCACAGGTATTACAGAGGAAGGGGAAGACATATGGTTTAAAGTGAAATTGTTGCAACTGGAGATGATTATAAGAGTGACCAAAATTTTAAATATTATCACAAAATCACAGATCGAAACATCTCACACGGAGGCTCCCACACTTGACAGGAGCTCCAACCCAGTTTTACTCAGTTTGCACAGCAGCTTGCAGCTGACCGTTTCTCCAAATCTATTGATAATTAGAATTTAAAAGGTAATACTAAATGTCTGGCATTTCTACCATGACTTACAATGGATCTGGTGATCATTTAATTTGAACTTGATTCAAATCGTTTCAGTCAGAGTGAATATAGAAGTCACTTGGTCAGGGCAGGAAGAAGAAGGGAAGGGACATGCTTGAAATAGTAGCCTATAATAGATATTTAGTGTAGGTCATACACACACACATACACGACATATATATACAGTATACGAACAGTTTGTGCGTGTGCTTTGCAGTAAGTGACACTATGATCAGGTCACGTCATGTGTATGTGTGTGTGTGTGTGTGTGTGTGAAAGTGTTGGACTCCAGCTCTGGACAGAGTCCGGCTGCTCTGCCTCTGTCTGCACGCTGCTCACAAACTGCTGACCACAGCTTGCCACGGCCTGAAACAATAAATATGTCTAATCCCCGGCATGTTCCAGCCCCGTTCAGCCTCAAAGCCCCCAATCAGTCGCACCTCCAAACAAACCATGTCCTCTTCTACATGCTGTAATAATAACCAGGTTTAACCTGACTTCGTCGTGCCACAGACTCTCTCCACTACTGCTGTGGTGAGGTTTTTGTATCTTAATTTCAGTTGATTTTGGGCCGTTACTGCTGGTGACATGGTGATGTGCTGCTCTGAGTGGTATTCTTGTGTGATGTGATCCATCAGTCATTGTCATTTGTGGTGTGTGATTGTACATGTATTTAAGAGTAGGGGCTTCAATGGTGGTGATGGTCCTTATTTCAGGGGAGGCAGAGCGAAATTCAGGAGATGAGGAGCAGGAAGAATGACATTTGCTGCTAGGTTACCTGGTGGTGGCACATCATGCTAGTCCTGTTGTTGCTGTTTTCTGATTGTGTCTGTTGTGGACACAATCAACTCATTGTTATTAGATGTATTGAATAAGAATCTGAGCCTGATTCTATGTTGTTCTATCAGTTGTCACATATGTATTAGAAGCAGAGAGCAAAGAGCCAAACATAACATTGCATCTAAAAAGTAAACAGTCAAAGGAGCACAGTCAGTTCAGTCATTGTGATACATTATTTTGGTGAAAAACTAGTGCAGGCCAAAGCTGCACTGTGGGACTGTGGCAAGAGCCATGTAAAAATACTTTTATTGTATTGCAGAAGAGTTTTATTGCCATGCATTTCTTAAATATATTTGAAGTGTGCACTGTGGAACTGCTTTATCTAGAAAAATACAAGTAACCGATGGGCATGTGGATGGAAGACATGGGGCGTCAACTACCATCAGACTGCCGGCCTTGAACATGGTAAGACCGTAGCAGGTGACTAAGGGACTACCTAATCTTTGTTTTCGTCGAACATCATCCATTCAGTATTGATTCTAGTAACTCAGTAAATTGGGTGCGTAGCGCAGTCCTTTTTATCATGGTCCTGCCACTCAGCAGCCTTCTTGGCGGTGACCCTGGGCTAACAAGATCAGAGCTGTAACTCACCAGTCAGATTTGATTTCAAAAGAACAGATTTAATGACTTTGCCCCAAAATGAAATTAAAACCTTTTTCCACCAGTCATACTCCACCACTACACATAGGCTCCACATTCATTAGTGGAGCAACACGATTGGCTTGATAACAACTGTTATGAAGTCAACAATTGGCTTGTTAGGGGAAGGGATGGGACATGGGTCACATCTCTGGAGTTACAAACCATTTGTTTTTATGGTATCATGGCAACAAAGGTCGAGTACGCCTGCTGGCAGTGGACCCTTCTATGGGTCGAATGAGAGGGAGGAAAAGAACTGCACGGGTTTGGAGTTGTTATGTTTGTCTCTGTCTATAATGTTGTGGGATTTGGTAAGATTGGTGCTTCACCTGTTGAAAAACTTGGTCAAAGTTGTGTCAGATCTTATTTATCAGCTGTTTACATGATGTAGAAAATAAATAAAAAAATATACTGTTTTTGGGCTAAAACTAAAGTTACATCAATTGTTTCCTTCGCCTGGCAAGTTTCAGAATTTACCACTTTTTTTTTTTAAACAACACAATAAAAGCTTAATTGCTTAAACTTTTGGACCGAATTTGGCACAATACCGGTGCGTTGATACAGGGTTTCCATCACCACTGCTGCTGGAGAAAGTCTTTTAACAGACTGGCCTGGTTTTGCAGCACATTCTGTTAAACTGGGCACAAACCACTGGAATGGACTCATATTAAACCATTTAAAACTGCATTGGAAAAACTGCTAATTCATTTGTGATTGTCAGAAATGACAGGAAGAATGTTCCCCTGCTGGGAGCCATATAGGCTACAGTGTAGAGAGGAGACAGTCACATGATGGTGGGTTTAAAAAAGTCCAGGGACCCGTTCTGAGAGTGACTGACTGTGTCAGTTTCAGCAGCTGATTGACGTACACAGACCACAGTGGACCACACCAGGGTTGTCACAGTGTGACATTTGGGATGAACTGAAATGGGGCTTTTTCTAATCTTTGGCCATATGGTGCCAGGAGAGAAGCAGGGTGGAGGGGGAGGGTGGGATGAGACATGTAGGTCAGTCTGAAACAGGGAACAAAGAGTGGGAAACTAATCCTTGTTGTTAAACTGGAAGGTAACGTTTGTTAAGCACCAGTGTGTGTATGGGTATGTGTGTACTTATTGTGAATGGAGGAGATGACATGCAGGTTGTTGCACTGACAATGCTTTTCCACTGTAATAGATAGTTGGTTTGTTGAGATTAATGTAGGTTTATGAGGATAATGTAGGTTTACGAGGTTAATGCAGGTTTATGTTTGGCCATTTCAGATAAACCTGACGATAAGGTTCATTTTAAGAGTCACAACATCACTATTGCTTTGCCTAGTGCCTTAATTCCTAAGGACAAAGTCTACAGCTTCAGCACCTGAGTCACAGGAGGTTATATCAGTCCTCCTGGTCGAGCTTTTAAAAATACTGAAATATTCAGAAGTACATTTCTCATATTAACACATTGTTTGATATTTCCATATTGAACCTATAAGAAAGATAGTAGTTGTTTGTAGTTTGCACATTATTTTGCAACTTCCTTTTTACACTGAGGTGCACCAATGGTCATGTGGAGCAAAAACCATTAGGACTGAGGTTGTATGGTGTGAGTGTTTTGGGACTCTTTTGGACCCGACTGGTAGCTGAAGTAGAGTCTTCCACTGTCACACAGCTGTTGTTGCCATGGTCACACCCTGATAACACCTGTGTGGACACCATGTAAAGGAGCTGACCATGGCTTCTAATGCAGGTGGGCGGCTCTGAATCTGCATCAACACAGACTGAAGGTCTTTAACTCTGTTATGAGGGTTGAGCCAGAGATTATGTAGAGAGGGGGAGGGCTCCATTCAGAGGGATTTAGGTCGTTACTGGAAATGTCATGTTAATACTGTTGTTATTTAACGGATGCGTGTCAGCAGCTGATGAACTGATTCAGTTTCCATCTCTCTGTCTGAAGATTACACTGTAAAGCCTTTATAAAGAGGCTTCTTTCACTCACCCTCATTACACGGTTGCAGGCACCATGACACAGGAGACTGTCATAAGGCTCCTGCACACTTTTTAATAAACACTCCTCTTGCCTGAGAGGAGACTCATTCAACTGGTGAAAGCTGCACAGTAAAAAGGATCACATGTTGCTCACCACTGGGCACGAAGTTTAACCACAAATCAGCAACTTTATTGAGAGAGGGCAAATGAATAGGCTTTGTTTTTTAAAGCTGTTTTTTCCTCTTCTCTTGTGTTTGGTTTGAAGTGTTGATCCACCATAGAGCCAAAAACCATCTCAGTGTAGTTTTACATCTCCTCTCTCAGGCTTCTCTCTGAAGCTGTGGTGACGTCAGTAAGATCAGAGAGCCTATCAGAGGAGAGGACGCTCTGTGGTTCTCGGATTTGGTATGATTTTTAGACGTGGGTGTCTCTGTAGCACAACACTTGCTGCTACCAATACTCAGACTCTCTTTGACCTTTTTTATTATGAAGACGCAGCAATTCGTGCGTTGCATTTTGCCATATTATTGTTTATAACATTACTTTCTAGTTGTGCAGCCAGGCTGTACAGCTAAACAACACACATTTTCCTGACACGCTAGTTTGCTACTTTGTTTATGTTTGTGTGTGCTGCAATCAAAGCTAGATTATGACAATTAATGTAATGTTAATTAATGGTTACATGATCACCTGTGGAGTCATGTTAGGAGCACTGTCCCTAAAAAATCAACCAGTGAAAGTACTTTTTTTTACAATATTTTCAGTAAGGTTAAACTTATATACTGCTTACATGCAAATAAACTTTATTGGTCCAATAGAGTCAAATAAATTAAAACCCTCAGTGAGCTGCAGGACATTAGAGTTGCATAGTGAACCCGTGGTTCAGAAAGAATACATTACCATACATTATAGGCTGAAGTACTGGTGACAGTCATGATGACCAATCACAATCACTACCTTCATCCCCTGTGTCTTGAAGCTCTGGTGGTTTCCTGTGGAGGGTTTGATCTGCATAAAACCTCTCACTGAACCTGAAGATGTTAAAAAGTGTTTCACTCAGCGCAGCAAAGCACATCACAGCTATTTGTGTAAAGGCTTTAAGTTGATGATTATGTTATTTGTGCAGTTGGTCATTTTAATGGTGAGTGGAGGAAACTTTCTGTGGTCTGTGACCTGCAGAGTTTCAATATAAATCGAGCTCAGACAGGAGATGTTTCATGTTGTCATGTTTCTGGACAAGCCTGAGATCCCACAGCTGTCATATTTTCTGTGTGGAATAGAAAAATAATTACTGCCAATCTGGAAATTAAGTAGTTGTAGTCTTTATGTTGTGACATAAATGTAAGGAGCCGTAATGCTCATTTGCCTCTGGGAGCACAACTATATATTTTTAACATGAGCAGCCTCCGTCACGCATGTCACACATCACACGTGGGCGATCACAGTTACACACCATGTAGAGTTTTAGGCAGACTCATTAAAAAAGATGATGATGCATTCAGCCGTCATCCTGGTTACCTGGAGACACACTGAGGACTGACATTAAGAGATGTCCTGAGAGAGGGTGAAGTTTAAACTACTCTTAACACTTCAGTGTAACAGGATTTTTGACTGCACAGCTGCAACAGAGTTAACCTGTCTGCATCAGTGAGAGAAGTAGTTTAATGGCAATAATTGTCTGTGAGCATCTTCATGCTGTGACTCACATACAAGCAGGAGTATAGCAGCACTGTGTGTGTGTGTGTGTGTGTGTTTGTCCCTGTCCCGATCTCGATCCCGGTCCCGGTCCCGGTCCCGGTTCCGGTTCCGGTTTGGGTCCCGTTCCCGGTTCCGGTTCGGGTCCCGGTTCCGGTCCCGGTTCGAGTTCCGATCCCGGTTCCGGTTCGGGTTCCGGTCCCGGTTCCGGTCCTGGCTATGGTCTT
>OMNW01014230.1:0-11286 GCA_900303245.1 Selene dorsalis
AGTTGGCAGAGGACCTGTGAGAAAACGCAAGAAAAACTCAAAGACAAAGAGAGGGAGCTAGCTGCTGCACAGGCTGAAAACCAGAGTTTAAGGCTCCAGGTCAGACTGAGTTCACCCTCACTAATTCACATGAACCTGTGCATCTTCATGCCTCGGCCTGCAAGCTCAAGTTGCTCAGGACATGTTCATCTCAGAGCTTCTGGACAGAATTGCAATAGTGGAGTGTGAGGTAAGACGAACATTTCACTGAATGTATTCCGCCCTTTTTAAATTTTGGTGTGGTGTGGTAATCTCCTGCATGGCCACAGATGATTCCTTTGGCTGCTGAGCACTGGATATCCTGAGCTTTCAGCAGTGTCTGTGTGGTTTTCCTGCTTTCAAGTGTCTTTCGCATGTAAAGTGACTTTCGCATGTAAAGTGACTGCAGTCCTTTGCATATTTCTGACCTGACAGTGTTGTTTCCTCTTTTCCTTTTCCTAGAATAATGAATTAGAAGACAAGCTGAAGTATTTTGTGTCCACACAGAATAGGCAACGAGAGTCTCTGGAAACCAGAGAGATAGGAGGCTGTGATCTGCTCCCCAGGTAAGAGACAGGAGAAACATATCTAATAGCATCAGGTGGTGCTTTATTTGCTGAGAGAAGGATGTTTTGGAGGGAAATGAGTGAACTGAGTCTTTCCTGATGTAGATTTAAAGTTGTGAGCAGCTTCTCTTTTTCACACAGAGATCTGTTTCACAGCTGAGAGTAGAAAACATACACGTTTTACAAGTCTTACAGCTCTGTTGCTCAGTGTAAGCAGACAAAAAATAGAAAAATGTTGTGATTTCTTTTAAAAAATGTCACAGTACCATGCTGCCCCCTAGCTGCTGTAAAGGGAACAAGGTCATGATTTATAGTTTGGACTGTGGTAAAGGATTTCTAAAACAAATAGGATGAATTTGATACCTTGAATATTAACTAACCAGAAAACTGATGACGGATTTGTGTGTATAGATAAAAATTGTGACTATCAATGCAAATGTCTTTGTCTGTGTTTCACCTCTTTTCTAAGAGGACTGATAACAAAGAAACAGTTTAGGGCTCATGCGTAGGGAAGTGGGGGGCTGGATTTTGTCATCCTCCAGACAGGCTGTCAGTGGATCCAGAGGGATGTACAGCTCCCACACCAGCAGCCTGTCTAACTCCCAAATACTTCCAGCATGAAGATGACACATTATGATACTTTAATAAGTGATCATGCTCACCCAATAGCACAATGACCTACTTGTATTTTGTGTGCTAAGCAATCAGTAGAAGCGTCTCGTGATGAATGCCTCGGTACAGCAGGACAAACCTGCTTCAGGTTTTGAGTTGTGAGAGACTGCTGGTGATAGAAGAAGTATTTAGATCATAGAAGTTGAAAAATACAGCACTTCAAGTACTATATTGAAAATAAATCTTACTTAAATGAATTTCTGCATGTTATATAATTGCTTATATGATAAAGTAAATTTTATCTATATCGTTGATTGATCCTATGATCTTTCTCGAGTTCTTAAAAAGAACAAACAGTCCCTTGAATACTGATGTGTGTGTGTGTGGAGCCAAATCCACTTGTGATATTTAACACAGACACATCAGGAAAACCCAAAGTCCCTCCCTTCTATGATTAAGTGAAACAACAGGAGATTTATCAGCCCTCATGTGTGTGATAGTTACCCTGTTTGTTTTGCCCTGTTCCCTCACTGTAGAAACTATAAAAACATGTCTGTACTGTTGTGTTACAGTCCGTTTTCTTCCTTTTTGCTGAGAAAAACAGCTCGACCAGCAGATTAGATCTGAGTCCAAGGTTTTTCAATTACCTGGCAGCTCCAGTAAAAATATTTTACCCCTAAATCATACTCGTGTCTTGTGCCAGGACATGACCACAGCCCTGAGATCTCTTACTTCAGTAAAAAGAATGATAACACAACCACAACCACAACCAAAATGTTTCTTTTTGAACAACACATGAAGATTTTATCTGTTGAGTTCTTCTCGAGTTTGCTGCAGATTTCTGAAGACAGTGCAGTGCTTTGTGAGGCGCTGGCATTTCATCACATACAGCACATTTATCTGTCAGCAGCAGTAACTCCCTGTCAAACCGTCACTAAAACAGAGGACAACCTAAATTCCTCAGCAACTCTTGTTGGTGTCAACAACAAAGTCCTGCTTAAGCAGCTGCAACTACCACACAGGAAGTTCAAATACCTGCACAGTGACCCGCAAGCAGCAGCAGCAGCAGCACACAATAGGCTGTTATTACCCAGACAACATGAACTCTTAATTATAGCTGCAGAGTAAAACACCCCATTACAAATACAAGTCCTGAATTGCAAATTGTTGAATTGAAAAATATTAAGTCATTATGACATGCATCGAAGGTGAAGGCTCTGTGAATGTTAATCTTTAATATCTGCCATTATCAGTGCTCATTCATCAATGTTTAAGTAGGATTTTATTGTGAGGTGGGGCTAAATTATTCTACAAAGCACTGCAACTAATGATTATTATCATTTGTAATCACTTCCTTGATTAACCAATTCATTGTTTGGTCTACAATAAGTCAAAAAATAAACATATCCTTCAAAATTTCCCTGAACCCAGAAAACAAATTACTCTGTTTACTGTTTATTTAAGAAATGGAAAGCATCAAACTCAAACTGTCACATTTAAGAAGCTGGGTCCATGAATATTTTAGCATGAAAAATGAACAATTACTTAAATGACTGAGAGTCAGTCAACAAAGAAGCATTTATCAATTAATTGAGCCATTAAGATTTGCTTTAGCTCTAAAAGGAAACAATGGGAAGTTTAATCAATAAAAAGCATCATGTTTTATGCAGAGTTTATATGTTGTATATGATTTAAGTTGGAGTAAAAAGTTAAATATTTAGTTGTGAACAGAGGTTGAGTGAAAGTCCATGTCCAAGTCCAAGTCCTCTTGTTCAGCACCTGAGTAAATGTACTCGGTTCCTCTTGTTGACGCTGAGTCAACATACAGAAGCTCTCTGAGGTTTTTTTTTGTTTCAGTCATATGTGCTTCATGTAAATCTGGTTGTTCTCGTGTGACTGGCTGAGTTGGGAGAATCAAATCTTATGCCGATTCAAGATCAGATCACAAAAACAGTGAACAGGAAGTGGCATACGTTCATATGTTTATGGGAGTGGGTTTCCTAGTGAAACTGGATTTGAGACCACTGATTGCAGAAGCTGAGAAACACCATTTGTTTGTTGTCTGGTTACTGATTAACCCCTCGGCCCTGTAAAAATACCTCTTGTGCTGCTCTCAGAATTGTTTCTTTTTATATTTGCTGACGTGTTTTGACAGTGAGCGAACAGCAGATCTCTGTTGAATGATGATGTAAAGCTGAACAGGCTCTTGTTGGGCATCTTGATTCGGTTGATCCTCTGTGACTCTGTGTTTCTGGTTCCTACTAAAAGGGAGTGACTGCAGGCCATTCATAGGAGGAATGTGATCTGGCTCTCATGACGACTGCCCATTGACTCCTTTAAGATACTACACAGCGTGAGTATAAAGTATAAGATATAAACCGGTGAGGAGAAATCCACTGTGTAAAGCCAGGTGATGGTGATAGTGTCGTTGTGAGGCAGGAAGTAGCAGCAGCATTAAAAAATAATGTTGTCTTTTTTTCATCACTATCCTCTATCAACAGTATCAATAATTTATTGACTACAGCAACTCCTGTTGTATCTGACTCACCTGCTGTAGCTTCAGTTTAAACCTATTTCAGACTCTCAGCCAGTAAATATACTGCATTCAAAATTTTAGTTTCTATAAAAATCATCAAAGATCTCAGTTTTATATTGTCATATTGGATTGTTATCGTCAGTCTCTTATATAGGTACATAAATATTGCATTTAAGCAAAGTCGAGCTAATTCTGTCTTTCATAAGGGTTATAGTTTACTGCCTCTTACTGCTACTTAGACCAAACAATACTATCACACACAGCTATAACAGGAACTATCAAACTCCTTCACTGGGAGTGAATGGCAGCTCCACCTATCAGCCCCTCCCGTTGACAACAATTGCTCCACCTGTCCTGGCCTCAGTCAGAGGACCCGCCCTGCGAGAGAGGCACCAGGTAGGGAGGCAGGTGAAATGTGGCCCGACAGGTCTGATGGGAATACAGAGAGACAGAGTCAGATGGACAGGGAGGGCGGGAGGCTGCTGAGTGACTGACAGCTCTGTCAGGCCGGTGGATTTAAGAAGAGTCTGACTGGAGGGACAATGACATATTTGTGTTTGTGAGTGTGGGACTGGATTGCACCTGGTCATTTACCTGAGAGACACACATAGACAGACAGGGCAGCTCGGGGCCCCTTAGTGGACTCCCAGCACTCACCCCCACCACTGGGCTCGACAGAGAGTGGAATTTCCCTCCTCTTCCCAGGCTGGGGCCGGGGGCAGATGGTCGCTCTGAGACTCTGAGCAGAACTCAGGAAGGAGAGTGAGAGGAAAGGGAGGGAGGAGGGCTGGAGAAAGGGAGAGGAAGAGAAGCAAGGAGTGGACAGAAGAGGAGACATGCTTCGCTACGGTGCAGGACGAGCTGTTTCCACCACCACCACCACCACCACAGCAGAGGACTCTCCAGAGTCTTTGAGTGAGGTAAGAAGTCCCAGAGAAGTCAGGACACTAAACGCTCCCTCCGGGTCTCCCCCTGTCTCTCCTCCTTCTCCTCCTCATTGTTTTTTCTTCCCTCCTGTTTGTCCCTGTTGCTTTGATTTTTGCCTGTACAGTCAAAAACATTTTCTTGATCCAACCTAACATTTTTTATTCTCCAATCCTCTTAAAAGTTCATGTTTGTTGTGGGATGTTTTCACTTACATGAGCATGTAATAGGATCTGGGTGTGCAGCAGACTGGACATGTCATGTTTATTTGAACAGCCCTCTGATAAAACAGGCCTTTGTACTACACCAGCTTTTAAAGTTTTTCCCATTGTTTCTAAATGAGGGGACACTACAGTGTATGATACTGTGGTGATGCCTTACTGCAGTACATTTTATTTTTTAATGGGAAATGTCTTAAGATAAAATCTTTAAAGATTTTTAACTGTAAAAAAAAACAAACAAAGTGTTTGCTATACGACCAAACAAAGCAGAGAGTGTAGTGTAAATATTACAGTGGACGTGTCAGTCGAGCAGTTTCAGAGCATTTACATGAAATTTGTATGCAGTTCTGTTGCCATTGTCTATAAATAAACCGATGGTGGTGAACTGTAGAGGTCTGTGACATTTGTAACCACTCAGCGTCTGGGTTGCGCTGATGTAATGCAATGAACACTCGTTCCATCGTATCTCACTGTGGCAAGAAATACAGAAGTGAATGTGTTTGCATAACATTGCATTTATTTTGCCCTTTTGTTTGTTGTTGTTGTCAGAGGAGGATCAGACGCCTCAGGTTAACTCTTCACGCTGGAGACGATGGAAACAACAAAGCCAAGACGGAAAACTCAGACACAGTAAGCCATGCATCTCGCTCTCATTGAAATTCAACAGTTGATCAAACTGCATCCTGCCTATAAATCGTCCCTGACAACCATATTTAAATAGGTAAATGGCCATTGTTGTGGAATGAACAGAGTTAAACCCTGCACAGCCCTTTGGCAAACTGAACTGCGTCTCTTTCTAACCGCCAACCGCTGATTGTGATGTGGGAGAATAAAAATGTTGCATCCTTTCATCATATATAATATATAGGAAGAAAGATGAAGGAGCCACTGAGATTCATGTTTTTTTTATTCTTTATCATCTGGTTCAGTTACACAATCTTGACAGGAGGGCGTGTGCATGCAATAATGCTCACACAGCTGCTTCAGATTTTCTTCAAAGCTCAGGTCCGACTCTATATTGTAAATCTATTCCATACACGAGATAATATTTAAGATGCTTTTGCAGAACAACACGTGTGATCTTGGTCTGAGAAAGTTGACACAGTGTTAGTTAGTTAGTATTAACTCAAACAGTATTGACTAGACAAACACAGCTCATTAAATTGGCTTTTGCTAATTAGAGTCCAGAATTTCACTGAGGCAATATCTGTGTGTTGATTAACGAACGTCATGACCATGTGAATTATTACTGTGAGTCTACGCTGCAGGCTGTGTGGGTGTTTGCTATAGGTGGCTCAGCCCTGGCTTTTGTTTGTGGTAAGGATCATGAGTCTGATGCCAGAGTTTGGCAGCAAGAGTGTGAGAACTGAGCGTGATGCTTTACCGACTCTTGGCCCCTGAGGAAGGCTCCTGGCCCCTCTAACTGTGCAAGAACCTGACAGAAGTGTGGTGGCATGTTTTGTATGAACCTTGGCCAGGGAGTGTGGTGTTCGTCAAGTTACCACACCTCCACACACTCCACTGATAGCACGCTGTGCTAATCTCTGAATGTGTTTCTCTTTGGGAGGGCGTGACCACTACTATAGAAACTGATGACAAAGGACAGGCTGGTCAAGAGTGAACACATAGTGGGGAGTAATATGTGCTTGGTGGTGAGGTGTGCTTCAGTGAGTGTTTGGGGAAGATGAAACTTTGCACCCTGCAACTGTGCCGCCAGTTTGTCTGAGGGCAGATACCAGCAGCTCTGACAGCAGAGGAAAAGTTTCTACATATCTAGCTACTTGAAAGAAAACAATAAGAGGAAATAAAAACAGTAAATAAAAATAGTAGGCGTACATTAACCTTGGAGGAATAAGAACACTTATTAAACAAATAAGCATCGTTGCTTTCTTGCCAAGAGTGAGATCAGAGGATTTATGACTCTGTCACGTCTGTGAAGTAACTACAGCCGGGAGCTACTTAGCACAGCTAAACACACAGCTACAGGCTAATTTTGCTCTGCCCAAAACCAACAAAATCGACCTCTCTGTGAACTTCACTTTTTAACACATCTTATTTATTATAGCTATAACAAAGTAAATTGATCAATTATTTTAAAAACACATTGGCAAATGTGGTGTCCCAGTTTTAAGTAGGTACATTACCTTTAATTATTGGTACGTGTTGTTCTGAGATACGTGGGGCAGAGACATGAGCTGCTCAGCGAACACAACAGAGGTGAACGGTACAAGGTCTCTTGTCCCTCAAAATTCATCAAATACACAATCAAGCAATGCCAAAATGCTCTCGTGGAGAAGTTGTGACCTGCATATTCACCACGCTGTGACAGAACTACATTCCAGACACGGCTGCTGGGCGGAGTGATTTCAAACGTGCTAGTAGTTCAGAGTATTTGCTTCATGTGTCGTAATATTACATAATTATACATGATTATTTCATAGCGTGGCCAATGTGAAGGTCACAGCTTGTCCACTAGAGCGTTTTGGAGTTGTTGCATTGTGTATCTGATGAGTTTGATGAGGGACAGGGGACCTTATTCAGTGCAGTAGGCCTGCTGACCAGCTGGTGCGTAATTTGCATGTGAAGCTGTGGCATGCAGTGGAAAAAGCCTGTTCAGGAGAATTTGCAGAGAAAGATTAGGGTTCAGGAGGTTAAAAGCTCACCTTTGTGTCCTCCTCATCAAGACTCATTATGTATTCAGCTCTGAGCACTAAGTGCAGGTGCTGCTGTAATTGCAAAGAGGTTCAGTTCAAATACTTGTACAGTGTTTAAAACAGGCTCGTTTTGATAGTCCAGTTTTTGTTGTTGAATTTCTCTGCCCTATGAGCATCCACATCCTTGCATGTTTTTACAGTCCTTCTCAACCTTTTTATTTCAGATTTAATTTTTATTGAAGGTCAAATGTAGGTCACTTAGATTTTGTTTGATTTTATATTGAAAAAGGAATAAAAATGGTAGGAAGGAAGACCGATGTTAATCATGATGGATGAAAATAAATAACCATGCTTCAGGAGAAACTCTTTAAATTTGTTCCTCACCATAAAAATCAGAAAGGAGGTGGTGGAGGAAGTGCAACCTGACACATCATGGACACAATTCGGCCTGTGACTATGACCTAGATGAGATGAAATACATCTGCACCATGAAACACTAAAGGACACAGATCAGCCACATGTAGATGTTTCTACACGACAGCATTGGATTTCAACTTTACAATAGCACAAAGTGAAGATAATTCAACCCAATGAGCTACATGAAGCGCTCTTTGTGCTGGGACTTCAAATACAACTCTGTCTGTCTGTGTTGGGAATAAGCAGCTAATCCACTCAATCAAGTCCTTCACAATACAGTCATATGACGGAGCGGTCACTTCATGTGATAACAAACAAATGACAGAGAGGTGTTTGACATTATTTCCAAGACATGGTGCATGATTCAGGTCATCAGTGTCAGGACTCAGCCGCAGGTCAGTTTCGCTCAAGGCAACAAAACAAAAGAGACCATGTGAGCCGCCGTTTGAGCAAGGAAAAGGTAAACACTGGCCTCTATATATTACCATTGTGTTGCTGTGTCAATACATTACAGTAACATGGCTGCTCTTCCCTCCCATCTGCTGGAATTCACATCCTCCTTTTCTCAACAGTCTGCTCTCTGTGGATGAAGTTGTTCAAAAATGTGAAGCTCAGACACAAGGAAACACTGGTGTCTTTGTTCTGGTTTCTCCTCAGTCTCTCAGTCTTATATCTCTGAGATGTGGGGGCTGATGTCTGTCTGGCTCTGTCTGTCTGTCTGTCTGTCTGTCTGTCTGTCTGTCTGTCTGTCTGTCTGTCTGTCTGTCTGTCTGTCTGTCTTACACACCAAGTAACACAAGAATTAAGACTTTTTATTGAATCCCACTTGTTGGAAATTCACTTGCAACAAGTAAGGAATAAAAATACAAAGATATTCACTACGTACTAAATATATGTAAAATAAATATATGTACTGTTATGTAGAAAAAGATTATTTACATAGAGATAAAACTATAAATACAAGTTGCTTGATTAGAAATATTGCACAGTGTGTGCATGAATATGAGTAAATGTGCAGCTTGTATGAAACTGGATCAATTTTCAAATGAGCAAAGCATTTTTCAAAACATTAACCTCATCAGTTTAGGTAAACTGCGTTATTTTGGCCCATGTACAAAAGACTATAAGTAAATTCTCTTCAAATCTGCACCAAAATCCCCGGTGTATGGCTCATTGATCAGAACTGAACAGTTACTCTCAGGGAAACTGTCCAACTCTTCACAGCTTATAGCATTTAGGACCCCATTTCAAAATCTAGTTTTAGTTTTAACCTGGTATTTCTTTTGCTGTTATCCTTAAACGTTTAATCAAACAATTAAAAAAAAGCATTAGGAAAGAAAGAAGCTGGGTAGTAATAATAGTTATAAGTTCTGCAACTCTTTGGGTGAACATTAAAGTGTGCTCTTTGCTCCGCTACTGTAGCTCTTTAATTAGTGCAAATTCCCTTTGCAGATTAAGTTTGTAAATAGGTTAGGCAAGGCAGGGCAATTTTATTAGTATAGTCCATTTTTACAAACTGTTTTTCTCAAAGGGCTTTACACAGCATCCTAACAGCATCCTCTGACCTCTGACCCTCACATCGACAAAGGAAAAACTCCCAAGAAAAATCCTTTTAACAGGAAAAAATTGGAGAAACCTCAGGGTGAGCAACAGAGGGGGGATCCCTCACCCAGGACAGGCAGACGTGCAATAGATGTTGTATACAGACAAGAAAACAGTTTACACATAGTTAGACATCAGAAATCCAAAATAATAGCTAGTCACTTAGCTAATTGAACTTTTTTGTTGTCTAGTTTTGCGTGGGAGAAACCGGAGGACCCGGAGAAAACCCAACATGATGTAGCTACATAGATGTAATTTTTAAAAAATTAAAAAAAACTTCACTCAGAAGTGTACTGGGTTTTCTAGACTCGTGTCTCAGCGGAAGCAAGAGCTCCACAGCTCCACACAAGATGTCTACGACGGACTGGAGGCGCTGCCTCCATGCAGGTATCCTCTTGTTCTTGCTCTTTTGATATATTGATATTGTAGAATATTTTATGTTACTGAGCTATTGTGAGAACAGTCAGAGCAGAACAAGAACGAGACAGACATGACAGCTTGACGTCATAATTTGACCTTTGCTTGCTGCAACCTGCAACTCACTGATAAAATACAAAAAACACAGTGTCGTTGCTACTAACACGAACGCAGACATTGCAACTGCGTGTCCATGTGCGCGTCCACGTACCCGTGACTCTTGACTTCAACATGGCAATTTCTATGTATTTCAGTCTCCAGGTAGTTGTCGTTGTTGTTGTTGTTGTTGTTAGAGCTCTTTTAAGTCCATGTGTGAATGAATCATCTACCTATGACCAAAACAGGCAGCCGTCCTCTCTGAATACAGATGATTATAATGCAATTCACAAATTTTGATCTGTAGTCATGACAAACTTACTGCCCAGAGATTTGAGCTTAATGTTTCAAAAAATGCTTTTCTCATCTGAGAATTGAGCCAAAGTCAATGAGAAAAAGTTTAACTCTCTATGCAGTACAAATACATGATATTCATACAAAGTTAGAAAGACGAGAATGACTGGAGAAAAACAGAAGATGGTGCAATAAGATAACACACGTTTCAACGACTGTGTTTGCGTATGTTGTGTCTTTGTTATGTGGGACCACAAACAGTCTTGTTTCCTGTGCTGCAACCGAAACTTTGCTAATTAGTAGGTATCGGTGAAGGGATGTTTGCACTAAATAACAATACTTACATAATCTGAACCCTTTGAACTCTGAAGTGTCAGCACAGTCAAATGCAATGAATCATTCATGACAGCAATCTTACGTAAATATTTGTTGTTCTTGTAGGTTTTTTTTTTTTGTTTGTTTTTATTTTTTTTCCTTTTTTGCAGGTGGAGAAAGAAAAAGATGTCAATGGGGTGTGGAAGAAGAAAAATGGGCTGATCCAAAGAGAGAGGCCAGCTGGCAGGGAGTCACCTCAGCAGGTAGACAGTCAGCCACATCCACCACATGAATAATTGGCATGACACCGAGGCACATGTGTGTCACTGGCATCCCTCTGTAAAACACGTCCCTGTGCGTGCACTCACCGGCTGTCATTAATAATGTCTTCATAGATATTGAGCACAAACAGATGCTTTGGAAGGTGACTGTAACAATTTCAGTGTCTTCCTGTGTATTTGTTTAAATGTGAAGGAGATAAACACATTTGAGACAAAGGAGACATAATATGTTCTGAGTTCAGGAGATTTCTGTAAATATCTAGAATTACTCTGATTAAAGGTGGAAAGATTAGACAGTTACAGTAAGACTGAGATTAAGACAATGATTGGTTA
>OMNW01014231.1:0-29592 GCA_900303245.1 Selene dorsalis
ACAAAATGACTGTGATAGCGGTCCATTTCTCCTTCTCTCAGCTCCTTGGAAACCACTTTACACTTCTTGACATGACACAAGGGCCCGGAGCCTTTCGGTCTGTCCTGCTGACCGTGCCTTCTTTACTCACCTCATGATTACTACGTTTGGGTTTGGTTAATGTGTATTCACTCTGTGTTTGGCCTGTCTGCTGGCCCAGTGGGCAGATGCTTGAAGTTAAGGGCTGTCCAAAACAAACAGGAGGGCTGTCCAAAACAAACAGAGGACTGAGGTGAGGGAGTGAGTCAGTGCCCCACCCCCCCCTCTGCCCCCAGCATGTCAGCAGTCTGTACAAACTGTACAAGAAACACCCTCATATCCAGTGTGCTCAACAGTTGTCTCATTTTGTGTTTGGTAATTTGTCATTGACACTACATTGTATCCTTCTCTCCCCCGTTTTCTCTCTCCTCCTCATGTCGGTCTCAGCTGTGCTCTCCATCACAGGAAACCTCCTGGTCCTCATCATGGCTTTCAAGAAGTCATCGAGGATGAAACCACCAGAGCTGCTGAGTGTAAATCTGGCAGTGACAGACCTGGGAGCAGCTGTCACCATGTACCCTCTGGCTGTGGCCTCGGCCTGGAGCCACCACTGGATCGGGGGAGATGCTACCTGTCTTTATTATGGTCTGGCAGGATTCTTCTTCGGCGTTGCCAGCATCATGAATCTGACTGTTCTGGCCATAGTACGCTTCATAGTTTCCCTCAATCTGCAGTCTCCCAGTGAGTAATTTTATGATCTAAAGGCAGATTAAAATACTACCTGGTGTTTTCATATGTTCTTCTGTGCTTTAAAAAACAACACCATTATTATCCACAGTAGGAATAATGATGGTGTTGAGGATGACAATCAATTCTTTTAGCATTTTAAATTCTGCTTCGCCACACTTGATCCCTCATGGTGACACAAACCTATAAATATAAGTAAAACAGTTCAGAAATGCTTTATAAAGCGGCATCCAACGACAGGACATATCAACACTTTTACGTTCATAAAAAAGTGGAGTTTTAAAGTTGTTTTTTAGAAGCTGCGGGGTATGTCAACATTAGAGTTTTATGACTTCTTATTAAACCTCATTTGACTGTGAATGTCATCTGAGCAGCCCAACAGGGTCTGATGGCAGCCAGCTGCGTCTCTGAATCATTCATCCTCTGTCTGATCATATGATGTCTCTGTCCTCTATGATTCTGTTAAAAGCAATAGTTAATAAACAGCTAGCCTGGCCTAGTTATTGCATCCTGATGAAGACAAGGCGGCTGGAAATATTTGGTCAATAAATCATGCTGAGAACTGAACTGACTTTTTGTGCAGCTGCTACCACAGAGGTGAACTGATCCTCCAACCTGATGCTCTACAAGAAAGTAAGATGAGTACATTTACCGAAGCATCTAATTATTCCTCTAAGTGAAGAAGCAGCAAGTGGTCACTGAACTGCTTTGTGATATAGATACTCCCTGTTTGGAGAAGCTGTATTTCCAAGTGAGGTTCTTATTACCCTCCTGTCCTAACATCAGTGAGAAAACACAGAGTAAACACTTTTCTAAACCTGAAACCCATGACAGTGATGATGATTTATCAGCGAGCAAAGAAGAGGTGTTAGGTGTGGATATGGATGGAGTTGGACAGTTCCAACATGAAGAAGAAAGAGGCCAACACGTTGGCAAAGTTATAGGCAAAAAATGTCAGTTTGGTTCATATGCAAAGTAGGACACACAAACCAAACAATGACTAGACCATATATACACCTGTGAATGGCTCCAGGCAACAGAGCAGCATAATCATACAAGAGTTAAATGGAAGCATGGAGAGCGTATAAAACAAATCCTCAAGGATGAGGCTCACATCAACCCAGGGCCTTAGGGAGGGACAACAATAACACATTATGAAAAGCCAGACAGCTCCTCCAGGAAGACCTTATGGAGACCCTTATATGAAAAAAATATGTTCATCTTATCACGGTTGCTGCAACATGGTTTAGTAATTCATGGGAAGGCAGAACCAGAAGGCATTTATGCTTTCAAGTCCATGTAAGCCTGAGGATATTGATGAAAAAAAAAAAAAACAGAAAAAAATCATAATACAATATGCAGAAATGACGGTATGGCAGACCTTTGGTGTTTTCCGACAAATTTTAAAAACATGGTGAAGGTTTTTTGTTTTTTTAACATTAGGACATTACATCTAGGATAGATGTAAAATAATCCTCTCAGTGGAGCCGTTGTCTTTGAATATATTAAGTTGAACTGGGCTGTTCTCTTCAGATGAAGTACCTCATATGGTCCCTTGTCATTGTGTGCACAACATGCTACAAGGCTGAGCAGCTTTATTTTACTATATTCATATTCCAACAGACAAAGCATCGTTCGTGGTACAAACTGTAAATCATTTTCTATGAATTACATAAAATCAGTGATGGCACTGCCTCGTCTAAGTCTGGAAGGCCATCAAACAATCACTGATATGCTGTGTGGATGTTGCTCAACATAATGCAGAAGTTCTTGCTATAGTCCTTGCAGTCATACCTACTTACTATGGCACATTTAATATGTGGAAATGTCTTCTCTGCATAAGTTCATCAATAAAGACCAATAACCAAACACCTTCTCTCTCTGCAGATGAGAAAATCGGCTGGAAAAACGTGAAGCTGCTGTGTATCTGGATCTGGCTCTACGCTCTGGTGTGGGCTCTGTTCCCTGTGCTGGGCTGGGGCCGCTATGGACCGGAGCCCTTCGGCTTGTCCTGCTCGCTCGCCTGGGGACAGATGAAACACGAGGGCTTCTCTTTCGTCATCTCCATGTTCTCCTTCAACCTCGTCCTCCCGTCTGTCATCATCATCTGCTGCTACTTCGGCATCGCTATGAAGCTCTACGTCACCTACAAGAAGTCACTGAACAACAGCAGCAGGGTCCCCAATGTCATCAAGCTGCATCGGAGGCTGTTGGTCGTAAGTGATTGTTTGTGATTGTGAGTGATTTTAAACTAGATTCATTTATGCTGTTACAGGAGTTAATTCCTCTGGTTGGCTTGATTTACTGAACATCCTTGTCAGTTAGCTATCCATGACGTTTAGCTATTTAAATTAGTTTGTCCATCACAACCATCAGTGAGAATACATAAGTCAGTGGTCTGGTAGGTGTCTCAGTTTGTGAGGATTCATAGTTTTAATCCGATCTCTTGTGTTACACAATCAGTTTGTTACTTTTTAATCTTTTTACAGTGATTCTCCCCCTGGAGGACCATAAATTAAGAAAAAAAATATATATACCATGTATATAAAATAGCCTAAGATACTTGACATTCTGTGTAATAGTTAAAAAAAATGTCAAATGTCGAATGATTTGTGTAATTTTCTTTTATTCTTTACTTTTGACTGACTAATGTATTGATTCATCAGTAAATAGGGAAACTATGGGTAAAAACTGCTATGTGAGATAAAAGAAAAGCAGGATACAAGGTGTCTACAGTATTGTGGTCCCATTCAAACTCAACAAAAAGATGGAGAAAACAACATAGGACAAAACAGACTGAATGTCGCAGCAGCTGAAAAAGTTTAGTTTGAGAATGTATGTATATCCACAGGAACGTAAGGGTGGGTGGATCACTAGAGGTCATATTGGTAGAATGCCTTCTCATTTTAAATGTGTTCAAGAGTTTGATTTTCAAAGCTCTCATTCAAATCCCACTGACTGCTCCTGTTCTATTGCAGATTGCTGTCCTGATCAGTCTGGGCTTCATAGGCTGCTGGGCGCCCTACGGCCTGGTAAGCCTCTGGTCTATTTTCCATGACAGCGGAACCATCCCACCTGAAGTCAGTCTCCTGCCGTGCATGTTTGCGAAGAGCTCCACTGTATACAACCCTTTGATATACTACATGTTCAGCCAGAGTTTTAAAAATGAGGTAAAGCAGCTGAAGGTGATGTGTATAGGGTATAAGGCATGCCGTGTTTCCAACACCATCAACGACAACAGCATTTACATGGTCGCTGCTGACATGAAGCCCAAAATAGCAGCACGGTCGACACTGCGGGAGATCCCAGAGTCAAAGATGGTGACTCTGGATTGAAAGACGCTGCACTAAAACAAGGACCTTTGTTTTGTAAACCATGGAAAGATTAGTGGTCTCATAATATGTTATATCATTATCAGGGTAGAAAAGGCCTTTTCTTTCCTTTTTCTAACTGCCTGCTGTCACAACACGGCAAGCAGGGTCATACGTGGCCTCCTGTGTGAGGCTCGGACGAATGAGAGGGCGCGTTTGCACAATTTTAAATGCTGTGAAAGTTCAGCCATCTGAGCCACAGAGTGAAATCTGTGCTTACAAATGACTTAACACCCATAAACACTGTAGCCTGTGGCACATCACTGAAAAATGTTTTTTAGTCTCGTCATTCACTGTGTTCTGTACCAGGTTATGCAACTCAGCAGAGGGATGTTAAAGAGGTCAAGCTGCACACTGCAGAATACGACAAAAACAAAACTTATTTGGAGCACAGAAAAATAAAAGATGTTTACTTCAATTTTTAAAAGTTCAATCTATCAATTATAAAAAATAATAATATATTTTCACTGGCAATTTTAGTTAAGGAACAAAATATAAATATTGAATGTTTTGATGACAGATGAATAGGGATCATGTTTAAAAAAAAAGAAGAAAAGGCTGTAAGAATATCATGCACAGAACATGAGTCTAATTGTGTGTTGTACGTTTTTGAGAAATATTTGCACCTTTTTGTTTATTGGCTTCATTTGCAGTGTGAACTTTTGTATTTGAGACTGTCATTGTGTTTCGTTCTAATTACCAAAGGATCTGGACCAGAACTGAAAACAGAACATATTCTACTGATAAGTACTGACTTGCATTGATAACAGTTTGACATTTGGGTAAATGACCTGATTATTTTTCATGTCAATACATATCTGAGATGAAGGATACCACCATTTCGTCTGTACACTTAACATGAAGGAGATGCCGCAAGCCAGTTAACTTGTCTATGATTTGTTGATACTTAATACTATTTCACCAACTGAGATATAATGTAGTTATTTGTGAGTTTTACAGGGTCTGGTAGCAAGCTTTTGTTTTTTTTAGTAAGTGCTAGGCCAGTTATTTCCTCCTTTTTAGGCGTTATGAAGTTAAATAAAGTTAGCTGGCTTCATATTTACTTAGATCTGACTCTTGGCAAAAAGTATACTTTCTAAGTGTCAAACCTTTTCTACAAACTGTTCAGTTGTGGCCTTGGGAGCAGCAGTTGGCAAAATACTCCTCGCCCACGCTTCGCTAACTTGGTTGTTCCAGAGCTGTTCACCGGATCACAGTCCTCATTGGCAGGTCAAGTCTGCTCAGTCACTGAGGAACTTGGGAATTTCTAGTCAAAGTGAATAAGAGATCCAATAGGTGGCCACAGTCATAGAGGGTCTGAGCATCTTTAGCCCCATGGGAACTGGTCAAACTCAGCCTGCTAATGAGGACCGTATGATATGGTTGAAAGGTCCAGAACAAATGAGCATGTGTGAGACAGCTGAGTTAACAACGATGGTGTTGTAAGGCACAAAGAAATGAGCAGTATCAGTTTGTCACAGTCTGTGCTTGTTAGTAGGATAAATCCGTTGCTGTTTTTGACCTTTTGTGGGATTTGGTGGTGAAAAAAAGAGAAGACTTCATACTTTTTCAATTTGTTTTGCAAACAATGAACTCTTAAAGTTCAAATAATTCAGTGCCTGGTGGATATTCTGATCGGTATTAAGAAAAGAGTTGTTCAGATTTCACTGGAAACACCCCATGACTGTCTGCTGCCTGTCGCATCAGCTGCAGCACAACAGCATGTTATTGTACATAATTAAGACCAAAAAGGGATGAAAAAGGATTTCTCAGACGACAGTTCATGCCACTATGTGCGCTTCTGCTTAACACAGATCTCTGCTTTACTGTGAGATTATTCTATTGTTTTCTTTCATACACTGTCTCCTACAACCCCTCCCCCCCCGACGGGTGAACACAGCAGTTTTGGTGCTTTTTTGTTTTTGTAACTTGTTATTACTTGTAATTAAAAAATGTTGGAAAATTTCTAAAATTGTGAATGTAGAACTATGAATCATGAGTGTATTTATGTGCCCACTCCACTGGTCATGTTTGAAAATAAACACTGACTGAATACAGAAATGGAGGACAATTGATACACTGTGATAATGGAATATCACCTCATGACATTACCAGCATCCACATGTGTTTAATAAATGCACTGAGATGCTAATTGTGGAATCTAATCAGGCACAGTCTGGATAGAGAGTCATATTTCGAGTGTGTGAGGGAGTTTATTCAGCTCTGACATTTAAAGTCTCTTTTCTTCATCTCATCGTGATGACAGTCAGAGCTCACGGCACAAGGAATGGCAGTGTCAGTCATTTGTGTGTAAATCCTTCAAAAAACGATGAAAATGTCAGTGTCCACATTTGCATACACTTCACGTCTAGAGCTGCCATGCTGTTAGTATGCAGTATGAAAACTTCAGATGCTGCAAAAGCATGACTTCTGCCTGAGAATGAAATTTAATACACTTCAGTCATGTTCATGTGTTTCAGAAACATCTCAGCTACTTTGCGTTCTTGCTGTGTCTCGAGTCATAGGTTAATGATAACTCCTTGACCTTTAACATACTGAACTGTAACCTGAGAATTACTATCAATATTGATTACGCTGAAGACAGTGTTACCTTGCGCAGTTAAAAAAGTAACACACTGAGAAATGTAACATCAAAAAATGTAATTGCTGCATTCACCATCTGCAACACATATGTTTTTATATTATCTGGTAATCCATGACTATCAATATAGATTATTAAACACTGGAGATTTAGTGTTAGTCAAACAGTTGAAATAATGTTTGAACTTACGTATACAGCAATGGTAGCAGCTCTAGTAGATTTTTGCAGTTGTAATGTTCATCTTCTCATTTTAACCAAAGCTTTGTGAGGCCACTGTGACCATAACCTTTGATGAACAAAATCTAATTAATTCATCTCGAATCCAAATGAACGTCTGAGCCACATTAATCGAAATTCCTTGATACAGATTAGTTTGTTGAGATATTGTGTTCCTGGCAATGGGACGGACGGACACACAACTTGAAATAAAGATGCCTTCAGCTCTGGCTCTTGCCCGCGCAGAGGCATACAAAATTAAATCAGTCTTCTGACGGAAGTCACATTTCCACAGTTCACACATTTTATTTAAACTGAAGAGCAACAAAATTGATTCAGAATCACACGTAGAAAAATACCATCTCCAAATTCTTTATAAATCCTGATCACTGTTCTGTTGGTTGAACTGCAGCTGGTCAGTTCAAACATTATGTAGGGAGAAAGGAGACACAACCACTGAGAAGGCCACTGTTGAGATGATAATGTCCACAAACATGGAAACCAGGTAAGGTTTGAGTGTGAATTTCTATTCATCTGCACTACACTAGTTCTACTGACACCCTGCTAGGTAACTGCAAATTACACTGAAATTAAACAGTAGAAGAAAAGAATTTCCGGTACATTCCAATGACTCCTACATGTCCTATGATTTAAAGTGGATGTTACGCTCAACTCAAGCCCAAATTCTGTCACATGATATTACGTCTATTAATCAAAATCCAATTGGATTACATGTAAGAAATGTTATATTGTTTAAATTTTGGGAGGAGTTAACATAGGAGCATATATCTGATATAAATATGTGTTTATGATTATTTGTCAAGGTTCCACCAGATTTAGATTTCAATGATTTTGTCAATGAGAAAAAGAGTACACCTCTGTTTGTGATGTTAACTTTTTTGTGAAGTTAAAACAAACTGTGAGTATCCTGTCATCAGACTTGAAATCCAACCTAATATACAGGGAATACAGTATTAATTCAAGCAAACATCCTGACAGGTTGGTAATGATTCTCAGTGCCTAATGTGCTGTGCACACAGTGGAGAATGACATTTTTATTTCACGACCTCATGCTACCAGTCAACTGATTCTGTACAGAAACATTTGCACTTGTGACTGTTCTTGGCACAGCATGAATAGACACCTCTTGTTGTAGTTTTTTCTTTTTCCCCCCAAGATTTTACATGGCCTGTCGGATATTTTCCAGACTCTTCTCAATGTTGTCAATCACCTCAACTGCAGCTTGAGGGATCCTGGTTCCTGGCCCAAAGATGGCGCACACACCGCTCTGGTACAGGAACTCATAGTCCTGTATAGACACAGATGAGCACAGTTTAGTCTGACTGTAGCAGAAGAGAAACTCAGCTTTCATTAGATGGGGAAAGGAGGATCATTGTGCAATAGATGTTTAAACTTTAAAGCCCCTCCGAGGAACTTTCATTTTTTTGCCGGAATGAAGACTGCATTTCCCATGAGCTCTAGTGCGTATTGTCGTAAGCACGCTCGCTATCTGGCTCGCGTGTCAGGGCTCCAGACTCACTTTTTTGTGAGCTGTTTTAGGCAAATTATTTAGGAAATGTATTTAAAATCCTTAAGAACAGCCTCTAGCAGGGCAGCGGAGTACCGGAGCACCGGAGCAGGCTTTATAGCCCAGGATGGTGCTCAAGTGTGGGTGAGAGTGGAGAGGAGAGACTGGGCTGTCTGGAGCATGAACCAGCCGCCTCGCTTTCACCTGCCGGGTGTTTGCAACCCGGGGCAGAGGAGGAGAACCAAGTCTCGGTCAGGAGTGTGAGACAGACATGGAGCACCAGGACCTCTGAGGTTAGTGACCCCGAGCTGCTCCGCCTGCCTCGGCTGTCTCTGGTGCAGAGAGGCTTCTCACTGCCCGTAGTCGGTTGCCGTAAATCGTTCTGTCTTTCCGAGGAAATGCTGGGCGAGTCGACCACTAAATAATAATATCAAACTAACTACAAAAATAAAATGATATATTTAATGGACACACAAACAGTGGGGTAATGTAGATTCATCCACATTAATATGAGACTCTTTTATAACCAAAAGCAACCTCCTCGTAGTCCCTTTAAACAATATGTACGACAGTCAAGACTGGAGGACAAGAACTGAAACAGCACTGCATCCTGTTGATATGAATAATAATAATAATAATGATTACATGTCCATCCATGACAAGCCGGATGACATTTTTCATATCATGTGTGTTCTCACCAAGTCATTCTACACAATGTGTTTTTGTGGTTGCTTGGATACCAGTGGTCATGCTACAGGGTATTCAGACAGAGTTTGCTGAGGAGAACTGCTGGGAATTGATTTCAGTCTGAGGACACCAACAGTCTTGATTGACTTGATTTTAATTCAACAGTATGCTGCTTCGGGATCCACTGCCCCTCCAGTAACAATAACTGAACAACCACCAACATTCATACAAACCAGGGTCAGATATTGTTCAATAATATGCACTCCATTACTAGGCTGTGGTTTCCACATCAGCCATTTTCCCCCGAATGCGTAATTCAGTTAGCATGTGGCTTCGCAGAAATACAACTAAAGCTTCACAGCGGGGTGGCGGGTAATCAACATGCGGATATGTAATCACTCTGACAAGACTCACTACAGGATAAATTCCTCCAGATCGGCTTCATCAATTGAAAGAAAATGCTGCACACACACTGAGAAAATGTGAGAACATGTACTCCTGGAACTCTGCACACACCTGCTGTGAAAGTCGGCTAAAACGGGGGCTACCTGCACAGTGGATTACAAATGGTATTCACTCAAGACTCAGGTGCATGAGCTTTGCACTCAAACAAGCACAATATGTAAAAAAGATTGGGTTAAACCTGTTCGGTTACTGTGGTTTCAGACATTTTCTTAGAAAGAGGAAGAACACAAAATAGGTGTAGAGACTTGATGATTATGAAGGTCAAAGGTTACCTGTGGTGGGATGACACCTCCACAGATGACAAGGATATCTGGCCTGTTGAGCTTCCGTAGTTCCTTAATGAGCTCTGGGACCAGCGTCTTGTGACCTGCAGCGAGAGTGCTGACCCCGACACAGTGGACATCTGCATCAACCGCCTGCTGGGCCACCTCCAGGGGAGTCTGCTCATCCCAAGCCCAGACATGGAAGAAGACAGGAAGCACATCTCAGAATGATGACGACTTATAAGACACAACTTTCAGTATGATGTCGTCCAGTTGGACCACCACACAGTCTAATATCTTAATTAGCTGTTAGCTTTGCATGACATTGGTCAATTCAAAAATAACCCCTGATTAATAATAAGTTCCTGCAGTCTCTTCTGTTCTATGAGTGCTGTGTATGATACCAGTCATGTTTGCATAGAGGCCTCTAGCTTATAAACCAGCTGCTTAATTATTTGTTATGTTGCCTGCATACAAAGTAAAAACACATGTAATTCTAATTCCAACTCTTCATTTCATCAAAACTGCATTATTACTGCACAATATTCTATTCATCTGTGAACATGTCACTGGCAACAACACCAGTGTGAGACTTGTCAAAGTTGAGCGTCCCTCAGGTCAGTTTTTATAAAGCTACATGTCCCGTTCAGCAGGTTCACAGGTCCTCATGACGGTCAACAGAAAGGCGTGAATATCTCTCCCTCGTAAAACCCTTTTCCCGAGGCCTTTGTTCTGCGAGTGGCGTGTTGTAAGTGACAGCAGTTTAGCGTGACACTTGCCATTACATTAATGCGCTGCATCATTTATTTACTCCTCGCCCGAGGCTCTGCTCAACAAAGAGCCATGTGATCAGAGGTTGAGAAATTATTCTGATCACCTCTGACGTCTGCTGCTCGATATGCACATGTCATCAGTCTTTTACGCAGACAACAGACACGTGCGTTACCGACATCCTCTGGTCGGGGGGTCATCAGGTTCTGACACATCATGCACCCATACGACACCCAGTAAGAGTGTGAGACTGATCATGGTTGAGTCTGAGATATCAGTGGAGGCTGTTTGAGCTTTTTATCTCAAACAGTGGACTGCTTGTCCCTTGTGATTAAGAGAAATGAGACACTGTCCTTCAAGATGTCCTCACCTCCTATACACATCTGTAATGGACCAAAGTTAAAGGCTTTTTATACCAGTGCATATTTGGACTTGTCAACAACATGTGTAACCATCATCATTTGTACTGGCCATGTTACATTTCAAAGCGCTGGATGCAGAGAGCCAGCCTGGACATTAACAGGAGCCTTGTAGTGACACAGCTGAGTGGAATGCAGCCAATTCCTACATGTAGGCAGAAGCTGTCCATTGTTTTCTAACTACTCTGCACCTGCAGCATTCAACATACAGTTCCTCTCTCTTAGCTGTCTGTTTTTTCCCAGTGCACTTTTCTGAGCCCATTACTGTTTGACAGTGTGCCAGTGCTGATGTTCTTGAACACAAAGAATGTGTGGTCAACACTGAGTATCAAGTGTAAAGCTTTATAGTCGCTTGAGTGTTATTAGATTTTACACATATCTGAATCTCTGTATCTTTACACAATATGTGTTTCACCATCAAAAACACACATCTACTCCCAATACGTGAAACAACAGAACATTTTCCAAGTTACTTCTCTGTTTCTGAACACAGACTACTTTGTTACCAATGACCAGTACAGTGGCAGCTGCCATCTGTGGTATTAACTGTCTTGAAGGTGGTTAGCTTTGTTCTACTGTATGACACTGACCTGAAACAGCGGTCCGATGTCCACGTCAAAGCCCAGGTCGGCAAACCCTGTGGCAATGACTTTGGCCCCTCTGTCATGACCGTCCTGCCCCATCTTCGCCACCAGCAGTCGGGGGTTCCTGCCCTCGTGCTTCTTAAAATCTGCAACTCTGAGATTTAGAAAAACACAACAGTTTTTTCATGTATCTGCTACACAAGAAACCAATATTTCCAGCAGAGTGACCGAGATGCTGTTTGGTTTTACTATCTACCTGTTGTGAGCCAGAGAAATCTCTTCATGCTCCCCAAACTCGCTGCGGTAAGCCCCGCTCACCATCCTGGTGCTGGCCTTATGTTCCCCAAACACTTTCTTCATGGCATCAGTGATTTCACCAACAGAGCATCTGTAGAAAGGAGCAGACAATGTATTTTCACTTCCAACTTTAAACGACGCAGTGCAATTGTTCATTTTGTACCAAACCAATTGGAAGAAACCATATCCACTAAACTAAATACTACATTGTTTTTCTCGGCGTATGGAAACATGCTTAATTGTCTGTGTGATTTATTTTGCTGCCTCATTAGTGTCTGCATCGTGTGGCAGAATATTTACTCTAGTCTCATTTTCCACAATCTCACTATAAGGGTAATAAGAAAGCAACAATCCAGTAACTTAAGTGTAATTTGTAAATCTACAGTTGACATGAATATTGCTCAGTTATTTGTGGTAATATGAACGTAGACAGCACTTCATATTTAAATGGATTAAGGGTCTAATGGCTGTAAAGCAGCAAGGGATGTTTAAGTGGCTGCAGATTATAGTTGGGGGATGAGATGTTAAGTAATCCAGTCATGCTATGCCAGGGCCTCCCAGCAAGTGGGCTGTGATCAGCGTGTGGGCTCTTCGCACAGTACTGCACAGATCTTCCTTTCCTAAAAAAAAGGCTTAAGAGTATTTAAGTGAGTTTAACCACATGTGTGGGGGCTGTAAAACATCTCCTTCCTGCAGACTGACTGTCTAAGAAACAGCCACATGCCTCTCATATGAAGAAATATTATTGACAACATTCTGCTAAAGGTTTCACGTTAACAAACATCCTCTCATGAAAAATATCACAATGATGATAGTGATCATGTTGCAATGTGGAATGTAGACAATGCAAGATCAAATTGGTTATGTGCCCACGCCTGTAACATTTGCAGAGTTCATTGTTGAAGATGGAGATGGCGGAAAGACAGGAGAGAGAGAGAGAGACAGGAATAAATATGTCAATTACATTTAGCATCAGAAGCTACTCATGCAGATATAAAACTAATCATTATCTGTGTTTTCAGTTCTTCAGTGAGTGTGGGAGGTTTGACCTGGCTCGAGCTGCTTCCACAGCCAGGGCTAAGAGGTTGCCCTCCCTGGTTTGGGCGCACTCCTCGATAGCTGCCAGGCACCTGTTCGCTGCATCTGGGTCACGGCTTTCCCTCACCTGAAACACAGCAGGTAACGAGACATCAAACATATCCTCAGAGTTTTCTACTCCCCCATTAGAAAGCATTTACACTACTGATGTAATTCTCCAGATGCAGTCCACATGAACATGTTGAGTGGTCAGTCTTTTTTTCTTTTTTTTTGTTACTGATGAAGAAACATGACAACATTCAAAGCAATTACTGACTTTACTAATGGGAGATACTGTATTTGGTTATGAATTGTCTGCCTGGCAGAAATTCTGTAAAAAAAATGATAATATTCTGTTATTTGTCAAAAACTGCAGTCCAGTAACTCCATCATAAACACTATAATGTTAGATTAAGTAAAAACTGTACTCAGTCCCTCTGAACCCCTGGTCACTAGACCCACACAGACTGAAACTGATGTCTCAAAGCATAATCACCTTGACACGACATAAATAAGGCATGTTTGTCACAAGACCTAGTCACACATACAACAACATTGCTGTGTAAAACTGCTTCAAACAATCAGAATTCTGTGAGGTGAAGGCGTGAGGCGTATTTAATTTTGGATTCTGAGTGCAGTCATAAAAATGTATGGGTCACCTCTTCTGACCAACTGTGATCTTGATTCCAATTCTGGTCACAGTCAGTTAACAGCAGTAATGATGTAATAGTTCGAGAACTTCATTATAGTAGCGTGAATGTAACTGCGCAGCATTGTGTGGCGATCATGTGCATGCAGGTCTGTACAGAGCTGCAGCCCTCCAGTCACCAATCTATAAAATCTGCGTTCAGGCTACGGAAACGCTCACAGGCTAAAGGAGCGCGAATAACAGTGTGTGGATAAACAGAGCTGGGCAATAAAGATAAAATGTGTGGACAAACTGTGAGACTGGCAAAGAGCTTCATTTGTTTCTTCTTCATGCTTTCACACGTGGTTTTACTGTGGAATCCTTTGAGCAAAAATGAAGGGGAAAAGCCCTGACACTGAGGGCTCATCTCAAAGACGTCTCACAATGGAACACTAACCTTTTTCAGTTTTTCAATCTGTTTCTGACGCACGACGGTATTATCTATAGCTAGCACCTCCACACTCTCCTCTTTTTCCAGACGGTACTTGTTCACGCCGACAATGACTTCTGATCCTAAAAAGAAAAGGAAAAAGAAAAAAAAGGTTTGCAGGTACATGCATCAGCAAGAGGAAAAAAACATGGTCAGTGATGAATGATTTGACTCAAAGCACACGTGTCTGCAGCCTTTTAAGGTTCTTACACAGAAATCACACAAAAAACATCCTCAGAAAGGCTGGTGGGTGTACGTACATCAAAAAGGACACCAAAATGAAAAGTTTTCAGGTTGCTAAGTAGTATAAAGCAGCAGAACGTATGAAAGAGCATAACCTTATCTTAACTCCCACTGGAATTTTCATTGTTGTCATAATTTACGTTCATCATTTTTCTTTGAAGTAAATACAAAGATTAGTCTTTGGAGATGCTTGTAATCCTCCTTACTCTCCAAAGATACCAACAAATACAAGGTTGCAATTTAACCATGGTTCAGAAAGCTGCAAATGATGTGAGAGCGTAACATTGTCAATCAGAATTTACAAACCATCGGAAGAGAAAAAACTGTCAGCAGCATACGACATGCTGCGGGGTGAATGAGAAAGCCAGTGAATATCAATGAAAGCAGACATCAGGGGGATTATGGAGAAGAGCTACCAAGTCTGTGAAGGTTCTGCTTTGTTCCACCGCCATTTCTAATGTCACGTGCCTGAAGCAAATGTTAATTTCACATAAGAAGCCTTGATTAAACTCCTTGATACCACCCTGACACAAGCATACACATATCGTCTACTAAATAAACAGGGCCAGCTGGATTCAAGCTGTGTTTGAACCTTACCATATTAACCTGTAGTTGCATTGCAGTGCCAGTCAACTATTTTTTCATTCAGCCCTTGGGGCCTAACAAAGCACTTGCCTGGGTTGAGTGCACTTACAACAGGTCTAAATAAAAATATTTTGCAGATGACTGATTTTAGGATTTTAAGTACTACACTAAATAACACATTACATTGAAAATGGGGGACTGCTATTGAGTGCAGGTAGGTGAGTCTTATTAATACATATTTAAACCTTATTTCAGCACTTGAGCGAAGAATTTCATCTAGCTTCTTTAAAGGTCAAATCCTTATCAAATATTTGATAGCAAAGAACTCCACAGGCTGAAAGTTTAGATTCTACAGAGTATTAGGACTTTATCAAAGAGCTTTAGAGGGCACCATACAGCCCGTGTCTTAAGTAACAAGGCAAAGTAAGAGCAATGTTACATCACGGAGGAGGAGGAAAAAATGTATAGAGCATAGTGAAAACATCACATGTTTAATGCTTGAGACTGCAAACCTTGTGTGTGTGAGGTGGCTGCGGCTCACGTGCGTGTGTGTTTACACTGTTTGTGTGTCTGCTGCCTTGTTGCTGTCAGCTCAGTTTTTATAATGCCAAAATGTTGGATTTCAATTTATTATAAAACTTAAAAACTTGCAGTGCATTACAAACACACACACAAACACACACACACACAGTGAGAAAGAATGCACTGGTATAACATTGGCCTTCATCTGATAAATTTGACGTGATATAATTTTAGCCTGAATGGACTTTCCTCTTTGCCTGTATAGTACATGTGGTCTCCACATCCAGTGATATTTATACCTTTTCATATCTACCTGGTATCTAGACACAACCTACCACTGAAGAGTGTCAGCTTTATGTAAATATTGCTGGTATAATGACAATATCGATATCAGCAGCTGTTTTCCTTGTCTATTTTCGCTGGGAACTGTGCATGTGTCCTGTGATTAATGTCCTGTGATTTTTTAGGCCTGCTATGATTATGTTTACCCTGGGGGGCACTGCATGCAGCCATGCACAGCCGTCACTTCTGATAGGCTCATTACTTGTGATGTTTAACAGATAGTGCTACGGGTGGGTCATTGCACAAGAGCACAGAGTGTGTCTATAAGCTCTATATAGAGAGAGGGGGTGGTGAAGAAAAAAGGAGCAGTAGCTAAATCAAAAGACATAATTATATATTTTGGACCATAAATCGTCCCGTGCCGGAACAGCGCCCTGCCAGAAACCCGGCATCCAGCCGAGGAACTTTAAGCAATGAATATAGTACCTGAGTCGATGCGGGCTTGTCTACGTGCTGCACATTCCTCGATGCGAAGTTTTGGAATACCCTCTGCCACAGCTTTGGCCATGCCTCCCATGTCTTCAATGTCTTTGATGAACTACACAAAGAACAACACAGGCTGTGAGAGACATCACGATTATCACCTCGCTGTACATTATGGGTAGAATAAGGCAAAATTTTTTGGCAGATTTAAATAATATAAAAGGTATAGTATAATACAATACGATACAATATGGTACAGAACTGTATTGTTAAAACCCTCCTGTCATTACTTTCTGAAAAATGCCCACTTGCCCCTGTAGCAAACCTTCATTGCTGTGTTGTAGACATCATCTGTGAGAGACTCCATCATGTGTGAGCCGCCCCAGGGATCTGCCACTTTGGGGATGCCCGACTCCTCCTGGATGATGATCTGCGTGTTCCTGGCAATGCGAGCGCTCTTCACTGTGGGCAAGCCCAGCGCTTCATCAAAAGAGTTGGTGTGTAGTGACTGGGTCCCCCCGAACACAGCTGCCATGGCTTCAATCACTGTTCGGATCACATTGTTATATGGATCCTGAGATGGTGCAAAGTTGGAAAAATACATTTATTTTACAAGCCAGTAAGTTGGATTTGATTAATTCTCTTCAATCTTATGATGATTTCTACTTACTTGTTCAGTGAGAGACCAGCCAGAAGTCTGACAGTGTGTGCGTAGTAGGAGAGACTTTGCATTCTTGGGCTGGAAGTTTTCTTTGATGAGGGTGGCCCATAATCTCCTGCCTGCCCTCAACTTGGCTATTTCCATGTAGAAATTCATCCCAATCCCCCAGAAAAATGACAACCTGATAACAAACAAGATATGCCAAAAGAGAGAAATATTAGGTTATGGACAGAATAAATGTAATTGCTATTTTGTATAGGCACAACACAGCATGAGGTTGTTTCACCAGAGACAAGACCTAAAAGCTTTGCTTAAGGGGATAGTTTTGAAGTGGGGTTGTATGAGGTCCAATTGGCCACCAAGCATAATATCATTAGAAAGGTCTCTACTGTTGTGAATGGGGGACGATTAATCAGCGTATTTTCGTCGCCTAAATAAGTCGAAAAAATGCACAATACAACTTCCCAGCCTCCGCAGTGATGTCCTTAATCTTGTTTGCTCAACTAACACTCATAAACCTAAAGATACTGTACTTTCAATGTCAAATGACTTAAGCTACAAATCTCTACTGTGTTCCAAATTATTATGCAAATAGGATTTCAGTGAAACAAACATTTGTTTTTTTAGTTTTTCATTTCAAGTTTTCAATTGTGCTATTTCTCCTGTCTGTGTCACTGACATCAATCTCACAGACAGCCAGATTATGCTTGGCAACTAAATCAATGAGTCCTCTCTGAAAGACAGTTCATTCTCGTGTAAAGAAGGCATTCAAATTTCTATCCACCACTCTTTCACTGGACTGCAGAAGCTCATTACAATAAAACGCAATATGACAGTTGTGACAAGCTCAACACACTGGCTGAAAACATCCAACCTAGGACATGCTGGTCACACTTCCAGTCTTTGTGGAAACCTTAGGGTAAGCGCTGCTTGTGAGTCATGAACAATCAGCTGTAGAGAAAAATAATGGCAGAGGGTGGAAAACCTTCAATTTCAAACAACTGAGTGATATGTCTAGATTGATATAGAGTGATTGTAAGGCCCATCTCTGAATAGAGGGGTCAAGCCGGACTGTCAGGAGGTTCCTGATGACAGAATGCCCGTGTAACTCTGCTATTATCCATGTGATTGAAAGGCTGTGAAAAGGCTGGATGGCACAGAGGAGGAGGGCAGAGGAGATAATCAAAGTACAAAGCAGGGGACAGAAACGGAACTGAGGGGAAGGTTGGTGAAGGAGAGAATAAAATTTTATCTAATGATTTCCTACTCTTTTCAAGTCATTGTGAAATAACACAAAGATAATCATTATTGTATAACAGATGCATAATGGATGCCCATATGAATACACACATTTTGTTAAGAAATGAGTAGTAACTAAGAGCTAAGATGTTGGACATGTCATACTAATATGTCCAGTATGAAATGCCTTTAGCCAACTTCAGCTTTTTTTTCCTTTGTTATAGGTTTTACATTAACATGACTATATGACGCTTTAGCTGTGAATTAGCTGTATGCTCGTTCAGTCTGTGAATCCCATCTGCGGCTTCAACAAATAATGGAGGGGGTATTTGTTTAACGATTAAATGGGGCTGTCACATTTGGTCATTATATGCTGGTCAAACAAGCACAGTATTAGTGAAACATTAATAAAGATGTCATAGCTGGCACTTCAACTGTGGCTGTGGGAAAATGCATTGTGGTTTTTACACCAACAGAATATAGTGGGGCATATGCACAATAAAAACCATGTAAGGCTCATTTTGGCAGAATGAAAACATGATGACTGAATGGTTGTTTTTTCATTTAATTTGACCAAAATCTTTTAAATGATGATGTGATTTTTGTTAGGTCTTGTACCAAATGCTGTTGTGTTCCTTTTTATCTGGAGAATATAATTTGTAGTCTGGGGTGTCTCTGTGAAAGCTGTGAAATATTTTTGAAATACTGCTATTTTGATTATATATTGCAAATAATTAGGCAGCCCTGGTAAAATGCTGAACTGAGGAGTTGCTGACTGACAGCACAAGTGCCTGCTTTTCTACAAGACATCCATGTGGCACCGTTTGAAAGACTAATGGCTCCTCATGAATAAAAACAATCCTGCTGTCAGTAACTAGGAGGACTGGATCAGAAACTGAACTGTTGATGTCACAAATGCCACAAGAAACAGAACACACACAATGAGGGAAAATGCTCAAGGTAACTTGAGATACTCAACCAGTGTCACCTTATGGCATCTACTGACAGTAATGGTGCTAAGACAATGTTGACATCACTCATTTGAGACATTTCATAAGTTCCTGTTTCAAACTGAATTTTAATGTGCCAGCCATATTACTCATATCTGCTGATTGGTATATTTGAAACTGGGACATGATTATCAGACAAGCCAGTCAATTTTAATTCATGATGTTACTGATTAAATAAACATGCACTATAATTATCACTTTCAGAAATATCCCTTCCCTAGAATGGTTGTAATTAGACAGTAGAGTTTGCAATTTCTCTCTACGTAGCTATAATTGCAAACAATTTAATATTTAGAAAAGAGTCGGTCTATCCTTTCACATTTGCGAGCCTTAAATAATAAACTGTAATGAATTTAAGCATATCATTTATCTTGCGTAATCACAAGATGTTACATGTGCTGAACCTAGAAGACATATCTGACAGGAACTGAGTTCAGCCTTGTTAGGGACAGCATGTGATAAGTAGACTAATGCGTGACGAATATATTGTGATGGTGTCATGAATAAGGTTGAAGACTACAGTTTTACATGTGAGCCATTTATGTTGTACATGTTTGAGCATAGACCGTAAGTAAAGAAATAACTGTTTTCAGTTTTCATATTTAAAACTTCTCTAAGGGTTATTATAAATATATGTATATATATATATATCTTGTTAAAGAAATTTGGATTTCATGAAGCAACACTATAAATATTTATTCATTTAGTGTGGAAAGGTATAGTTGAGCAACATTTAAAATTACAGCCATAGCTATAAGCAACAAATATGTTAAACAAAATCTGCCATGGCCACATATAGCTTAATATTTTGTACCTTGGGGCAAACTCATCGATGGTTAAGCCTGCCTTCAGGCCTGTGCGGCAGTACTCAAGGCCGTTAGCAATGGTGTAGGCCACTTCCAGGATGGCATCAGCTCCAGCCTCCTGAAGATGGTAGCCACTGATGGATATCGAGTTGAACTTAGGCATGTGCTGCGAACATGGTCAATATATTGCAATATATATCATTACAATTTGATGCAGTATATAGTTCAAATGCTGATTGATACAGATGCAGATGATTATATTAAACTTAGCAGGTACATACCTTGGAGGTGTAAGCGAATATGTCTGCAATGGCGTGCATAGAAGGCTCTGGGGGGAAAATATAGGTGTTGCGGACCATAAACTCCTTCAAAATGTCGTTTTGAATGGTGCCTGTCAGTTTGGCTTTGGACACACCCTGCTCCTCTCCAGTCACAATAAACATAGCCAAAACAGGGATAACTGCTCCATTCATCGTCATAGATACAGACATCTTCTCCAGAGGGATTCCATCAAAAAGCATCTTCATGTCCTCAACTGTGTCTATGGCAACTCCAGCCATGCCAACATCTCCGTGGACTCGGGGGTTGTCCGAGTCATAACCACGATGGGTCGGGAGGTCAAAAGCCACAGAGAGACCCTGCTGCCCAGCTGAAATAAGAAAGTGAAAGAAATAATAATTTAGTGATGGGAAAGGGATTATTGGACGAGGAACAACTACATCATAGATGAATCTGTGCAAATTTCTCTCTTCATTTTCACAGCATTTTCGGAAGTAAAGTTAAATGCAAAAAACATGAATGTCTTGCTTTGTATGTTAATTTAAATGGTGGTTTTTCAGGAGTACCAGGGCTACAGGTGGAAAAAAAATAGTCTGAGGCCCTGCACTACAGGATGAGAGGATGCTCAACCTATGTAGCAGAGTGGGTTTGAATCTATAGTGTCTCTATAGGCAAACAGCAACAATATACCTTTGATGTTATCTTTATAGAACTTGTTACTCTCCTCCACAGTGCTAAAGCCAGCATACTGCCTGATGGTCCAAGGTCTGAAAGTATACATGGTGGGATAGGGTCCTCTGGTATAGGGAAACACTCCTGGCAATTCATCAGCCTTGCCAACTGAGTCTGCTTTAGTGTATACTGGCTTGATGTCGAGTCCCTCCGGTGTGTGCCAGATCAGATCCTCTGGGTTCTTTCCTTTTAGCTGTTTCTTAGCCAGACTGGCCCATTCTGGATGCAGCTCGGCCTGGTCCTGCCATGATGTGGATGTGTGGATCAGAGAGCGGTGTGTGAGAGCTGAGGACACAGGTGCTCTCACCAGGCGCCGGGCAGCCAGCGCTGCACATGCCCTCTGTGCAGTCAGCATGTTTACTGTTGGCTCAGTCAGATACACATGGATGACCTGAAGAAGACATGAATAATCAGATTGTCATCTGAGATAATGGCACTGCTTCAAATGTGTCATTTTCTGGCTTTTGTTTAGGAGTGAAGCGGTACTTCTTTTAAAGGAGAAATGACTTTCACAATCGGTTGGCTGCTCTCTGACACCCTCTACAGTTTAATCTGGTAGGTAGATAAATACACTTCACCCTAAAGTTAACTAACAACTTAATGTGACCTCACCATGACCTATTACAGACAAAACAACCCCCCCATAGAACTGTCAACAATCAAACCGATAGAAGAGAGATGATGAGAATAGCTCACGTTCGTTAGCTAATGTTCATGACATTATCAGTCTTATAAAGACAACACAGTTGATTTATACCGTGAGCACAGTTCGTACAGGCGGGGGCATGTTTAACATTAGCAGCACGAGTTATACTCTCGCTTGACAATTTACATCTCAGGAATTCAACAGAGATTATGTTAGCCACTTTTTAGCATTGTGTTGCTTCACCTAGCTTTCCAGGCTAACAACTACCACATATTTCGCATTTACCCGAAAACCCAGAAGGTTATATCACTGCTGGCGACTACCTGACGTATCCAATTAATGGCAAAAGAGATAAAAGCGAGTTCATGTTTAAATATCGATAAGTAGCTACGGCTGCTATGTACTAGTTGGCTAACCGTTAGCTACAAGCAGCGTTAGCACTGGCGCGAGGAACCAAAACAACGACTGCTAACACGAGACACTGCGCTACCGCGTTATGTTTCACAGCAGCCGTTTTTATACATTTTAGGATAGTTTGCTGACCTTGTCGTCTGTTGTGCTCTTTCAGGTGGAGAGAAGGCGTGTGCTCGTCTATCCAATGAAGTTTCATAACAGTTGCAGTCGGCCAATCGCATGCTACAGTCAGTGGATAAACTTCGACCTACAACACCGGAAGTAAATACTGAAGCCAAGATCGTTGAACGTCGTAGAGATAAGCAACGCCATCTGTTATTTATACATTCATACTGCTGTGTGTTTCTTTAAGTACAAAACACCAGTGATGATTATGTACCACATTCACGCTGTAGGCGAGAGACACCTCTTATGCTACATTATTTGCTGGTATTTTGAACAATTTAGGTCTGCTACTGCGGTGTGCACTTACATGAAACTCGCCACTAGGAGGCGATGTTCCAACAGAAGCCCCTGACAAACACATCGACCTCCCCCTAGCATTCCTTCTATTATCAGTCATTCATTCAGTCAGTCACAAATAACACACAGGGAGCCTGATTTCTCGACACAGTACATGCCATTTTTATTCAAGAGTTGGTCGATAAACTGTCACAGCAGTAGCAATGGCTCTTACAGTATTCTGTACAGTATTGGACTGGGTTAGACTGGTTAGGGTACACTTGCAGTAAATGTTTATGAGGGATATAAAATATACTAAACATAGCAACATCATTCAGAGCGTTCAGCAGGACAGACCTTTATCAAAGTGGCAATGCAGACAGTGGTATATAATGCCCAGTTATTATACAGAGCAGAAGTATTGTACTTTCAACACATGTACCCTCCCTCTGTTGAACTGTAAGGCAGTAATGTTTTGATTGCAATGTAGTACGGCTTTTCATCAGATGACTGATTTCTTCTTGGTTCAACAAAATTTACAACTTGAAATGAACTTTAACAAAAAAAGCATCTCTAACAAACCAACCAAAATGAGGTGTGTATAAAAGTCTTAAAAGATGTGAACATTTTCTTGCAGTTTCTGTTATGACGTGATGGCAACGAAAGCAGCAGTAGATACGTTTAAATATTGAACTGAAGAAGACTGTAGAAATCAATGATGAGCAAGTGGGTGGTGGGAGGCAGCACCCTGCAGAAACAGGTTGTGGCGAACGCAACCTCATTAACCTTCAGCCTTCATATTTTAACCCGAGGCATCACTCCAGCTTGAGCAGTTCCACATCAAATATAAGCGTAGCATTTGGGGGGATGACTCCGGGGTGACCTGTTGCTCCATAAGCCATATCTGGTGTGCAGGTGATTTTAGCCCTCTGGCCCAAGCTCATCTGAAGCGAAGGAGAAAAAGGAAAACATAACCACTGGTGTGTTTTTCTGTGCAATTTATTATTGGATTTTTATTTACACCTCTCCTTTACAAGAGCCACGTTTGCATGTGCATTTTCTCTACAATCTGATTATAATCATTCTAATTGGAAATTCCAACTTCTTTGTTTACATGGACGTGAAATTAAGTGATATGATTAAAACGTGTGTGTGCATGCATCAAGCAGTTAGTCAGAATTAATTCACTGTGACATTTGTTGAAAACAGTAGAAGAAGAAGCTTTTCCTTCCGTAAACAAACGCTGTCAAATTGCTCCTTCGCTCCCCTCTCCCCGTGCTTACCCTCTCTTTCATACGTGCCTGTTGCATATCCTCTGATCAAATTATCGTGTTACTTTTGTTTCGGGTTTTCTCTTTAATTAAGCTGCAAGCACAGCAGTTTAAACTTCTCCCATGATCTATGCGAGGGGATAGGCTACAGCAGGACCCTCACATAACCCTATCACTTAATTTTGTGCCCCTTGCACCACTAAAAACCAGGAGCCAGTGGACACACATGCGCAGTAGGACCACTTCGATCAGATTAACCGTTTACATGGATCTTGATCTGAAAATCGACAGCATAAACCAGCCAACTTCATCGGAAAGATTTTTTTTTCTGAATGAGCACGTTCGGATTAAAATTTTCCAAACAATGTGTTAACATGACGCAGTTTTATTTGGATCAGCATTTATTCCTGTTTTATTCCATAGCTAATGTTGTCTGTAAAAGTAATGCCTACTATCCTTTTTATTAACCAAGGAGTTCATATATTCAACTTCAAACTGAGCGAATGTCTAATCAGCCTAAATAATGACTGAATAACTGAAACTTACACTTAAGTGAGTCCGCAGAGCCTTGATAAGTACAGCATATCAATTGCAGCATATTATAATTACATTATTTAAATGTTAGCACTAGGACTGAAATGTAAAACATGCTACACTATAGCATTTCAGATGCAAAATTTCATTAAAGAAATTAAACAGTTTCTTTCCAGAGGACAGTGGAGACTTGCTGGAGATATATGGCACAATAAGATACAATAGTTGTTTGTAATTTGTAAAAGCAGTCACTTCTTACAAAACAGTTCAAGCTGAAAATATAAGCATCACTACCAAATCTTTGCCCCCTTTTGTTGAAGAGTTTATAGGGCTCTCTTTCACGGTCTTTGAACATCACTGGCACAAATGAATGAATAAACCTGCAGCTGTCGTCATAAGGTGCAAAATAAATGCTGAGCTAGGTTCTTCTGCAGTTATGCAGAGTGTCTAGGACGCACTGCCTTCTATTTCCCGTCTTACCTGTGCTACTCCTTCCTCCCAGCCTTTAATGACCTCATTCCGTCCAATCTTGAACTTAAAGGGCTTGTTCCTGTCTCGAGAGGAATCAAACTTTTTCCCATTCTGCAGCATACCTGCCGGAGAGGAGAAACGTTAGCGCAGTTCAGAGAGTGCAGGAGCATTTGCTTGAATAAATAAAACAACCCATTTTTAGGGGGAAACTTATTCAACGTCTATTTTTCTGTGCAGGGAACTGCTCCTATGACTAGCAGTGCTGTACCTAGCTATCAGTGTGTTGTGTTATCAATGCACGCCCTTCCTTCAGTTCCTCATGTTTTGGAATGACACATTTTAAGATTAAAGGAGTAAAGCAGTGCTGGCTCCAGTGTGGGGAATTATTCTGGCGGGGGTTTCTTATCAGGATCTTGGGTCTGTTTCAATTACCCAAATGAACAAAGGGAATGTGAATCAGGAAGCAATGGCCTGGTTTAGTGGATTATTTTTAAAGTTAACTAGGCCATTGCTTGCCTGTATCTAGACCACAGGGAGAAAAGGGTAACAAAGGCGGAGCAGTGCGGGACTGTGCTCCTTCAGAACACTGACCAGCCATTCAGGCATGATAATAATACTGAGGCCATTAAACACTACTAAGGGCATGGAAACACTGGCCTCACTTCATTAGCGGTTTTAACATGCCTTCCTTGATCTCCCCTTCTGCCACTTTCCCTTGAGGGAATCCAAGCTGCCATCTGAAGCGATGCTCTGTTACCCCGATAACTTGTGTGAACTTTCTGACCCTTTCAGCAGCCAAGGCATCAACTCTGCAACGCTGCAGACCTCGCAACAGCTTCTTTTCTGTAAGCATACATTTTTTGTGGAACGAGCTACATCTAAATGTGAGTTGACAGTATTTTTAGGATTTTATCCAAGGTGCACTTGTGAAATTTAGTGCTTATTTAGAGGGGAATGTTAAATTAGATAAGATAATCCTTTATACATGACAAAAACATCAACAAAAACTTGCCCCCTCAACAACCAAGTTATATACATCACACTAACAAATTGTGATCATCAATATAGTTAAGTCAATATCCTACAGTACACCTAGCTTTGCAGAAATAATACATATGCATGCCCTGCATTAGCGATTCTGCATGTTTCTGCTAACTGGACTACAACTACACCATGACTCAGATTTTGTATATTTTCTAAATGTGCAGGCAGAACAATGAAAATTCTGTCAAATCAGCGTTAAGTAAAAGTTATTTCACGACACTCCTACACCACCTCCACCTTTCATCCTGGAGGTTACCCTTTGGTGGTCCTGTGATTTATTGTTCTCTGCAGCACTTTCACAAGTGTGAATACTTGGCATTTAAAGCTGTGTGTTAACTTGAGTTTGGTAATGGTGTCTGGCTCATCCAGTCATATGAATGTCGGTACTGTACTCCTTCTCCCCTTTCATTCCCCCTAAACTTAGTAGGTCCACCATTTCCAAGAATCACAGTAGCCCAGATATCATTGGGCTGGGGCAGGTCCAACCAAGGAGTCATCAAGTACACACCAAGGCGAAAACCACCTGCTACAGGACATTGAAGCAGCAGAGGGGCAAAATCCTCTGGTATCAACTGCAGAAATGTGGGTTTGGTTTCTGGCAGAGCTGCTTGCAACTTACTAGGAAACACTGATTGGCAATGTTCATGAGTGGGAAGCCAGTGGGGGATCATATCATAGGCATTACACTAATGAGTCCTACAGGTTGGTTGGAGTGTCCGTTGAGAGGGTGCTGACGTAGGAATGATATTGTACACCTTCACACTTTACGTGCCTTTGGTTAAGGCTTTTTCTCACTGTTACATAAAAAGAAGCAGCTAACGACTTCAAATCTTTTGAAGGAGGCCGTGTAGACCAGCTGAGTGTTTAACACCAACAAGTACTGTGGTACACTCTGGCATGAAGCCAAAAGCAGTAAAAAAAAAAAAAAAAAAATGAAAAAGAAGAAGGAAACAATAGGTGGAAAACTCCACCTGCTCCCCATTTCCAGTGAAGAAAATACAACTCAGTACAGTCCTGAAGAGAAATATGGATTACATTACAGTACATATCTGCTGTTATCTGAGAAACTATACGGTATCTCCACACATACGTGAGGAGAGCTCATCAAATATGCACTTGGCTGCCAGACTTTATCTTACAGAAAAGCAAAGACATCCAAAATCACCCATGAACTCCACTTGTTTCACTGCTGTGTTATCAGTCTTTGGACAGCAGACCATGGGTGGGGTCTGGGCTAAAGTAAAGCTTCCTGAGGCTGACTATCAGACTCTCTCTTCTTGAGAGAGGCTCGCACTTGGTAGCGCTCTGGCTAGATTAGCAAAAAGCTGTAGTGCACTGGGGAGGGGTTATTTTTACTCAGCTTACTGTATTCTGTCTCAGCCCCGTCTAGGACGGCTGCCAGCACAACAACCCCCTCGGCCCAAGTGTCACTGAAATGAGATGCGTGTAAGCTATCTGTCTATGACAAACTCCTATGTGCTGCCATGTTTCAAAGCTGCGAGCATGTAAGGCTCAATGGAAAGAATAAAGTCTTTCTCACGCTTTATTAATATGTCAAGTGCAACAAATTGGAGGTGCCTGCAGTGTGTAATTAGTGGTGTTTTATACAATAAATAGCTCATTTGTTGCTAGTGCATGGATAGTCCAAACGAGTTCATTCTGAACAAGGTATGGGGTGTCCTGGTTCTTGAGTGGGCCAGCAGGGTTTGCAGGATAATGATTCATGTGCTGTAAGGTCGCTCTCACTGTTCACCTCATTCCTGCCCCATCTTTTCTGAGATGACTTTCCAAAGTGTTCCACCTTTAGGTGCCCCATAATGTAGCGAGGTCTTCACTAAATACCTTGAAGAAAACACGGACATCTATTTATTCTGGCAGCATACACCAGGACATCCGGACACCTGCAGGCCATAATTCACCAAAAGCTAAGGCAGAGTTTTTGTCCTACTTTATCAGCAGCACACAGACACCCCTTCTAGCTTTCTGTAACTCTACAATCCAGGGACTGAACACTTCCCGTGGCACTGAACCACAGCGTTCTCCCTTGGATGGCAAGTTTGGCTTCCCCTGACATACAACCCGGTGTTTCAGTCTATTTCTGTGTCACACACACCACCAAGAGCCGTTAGGTCTCAACTTCAGCATGTTTCATGGTGAAGTGTGGAGTTCAAACATGGTAAGGAATGACGTCCACTTTTAGGTATGACATCATATCCTCCTACAGGGCCTGCAGCTCCTCACAGCCCGTGCTGCTGTGTTTGTGGACTGGGCCATTTACCATTACAGCGTAGTGCCAGGCTTCATCCATCAGGGAAACCCACAGGCTGCAGTGGTTTTTCTCATATTGACTGATGTCCGGTCTGCCTCCATTCTCTTCCTTCGACACAGAGAAATGTGCTCGTCATTGCTGGGTTCCTGACTCAGCCCGGCTCCCGAATATGGCGCACGGAAACCCCACGATCTCTAACGGCTCTTCAAATCTCTTATCTGCAACTTACTATCAGCTGCTCGAGCTTCGAGCTAGTCTTATGTATTTGACACTGACTGGTCTGGCCGGCTAATGTGTGCATGAGTGGAAGCATAGCAAGGCCAGTGAAAGATAATCCAAGAGTAAAATAGACAACCATCTCACGCCAACTTGAACCACAGCGGCCTGCTTGTGTGCGCGGCGCAGCTGTGAACTGTGCTGCTGAGAGAGCTGCTGGTTTGTGAACAGACCTCCAGTCAGGCACAAGAGAAACAAGAATGCGTGTGAAAGAATGAGCAGCTTTTCAAACTATTTCTTCTTTCCACTTTCACGGCACCGGAGGCCTTTATCTGCCCCGTGGCAATGACCGCTCTGCTAATTTGGGCAGCCACAACTCTCATCAGAGTCAGGAGAGGGTCACGCACATATCTGTGTGTCTGTGTGCTCTGGCATGTGTGTGTGTCTGCATGTTTAAAATCCCAGAGGCGAAACTGAGGATCAAAAAGGCATAGCAGTGACAGAGTGTCTCTGACAGTGAGGTTCTCTAATGTTAAACGCTGCCTCAAATCCCTGTTAGTATTGGGAAATCACTCTCTCCCTCAGCCTTACTGTTTATCTTCGCTATCTGGAAAACTAATACGGGTGCAGGGTGCAGTGGAGGGTGCAGTCTGCAGAGCCAGCTGGATGACTTGGACAGACTTATATCCCAAAGCTACAGCTAACCTCTACTACCGCTACTATCCCTTTATCAGATCTTGAACTAATCTTGTCTTTGCGCTTTTAAATAAAACAAATGTGGGTTAGTCTCTATGTTTACCATAGCACACTGACCTGTCAAGTAAATTATGTTTGGCAGCTTGACTTTCATACTACACCGATTCAAGGACAATAACACACACACACACACACAAAAAAATTATCTGTATCCCAGGATTATTTTTGCCTTTTGGAGATTATTGACACAAAAGCTGTGAGGGGAAAAGTTCATATCCTCCTCACTCGCTCCACTTCCAGTAATGTAGCTTAAGCTTAGTGTCTACTTATGTTACACTAGGTTAACATGACAAAAATGTGAATGAGATCGAAATGAACTGACAGCACGACTTGTTTACACGTTACACGTACATACATGCTCAACCCGGAGCTAGAATATTACTCATTGTAAAATAAATCCTCAGATAATCTCCTGACTTATGTGACACACTGAGGTCTTTTCTTCACATGGTGTACAGCTATACACTTAATACCACTGCTTTTTTTTTCTGTCTACCCACTGCAAAGACGCCCCCCCCACCCCCC
>OMNW01014231.1:34972-50586 GCA_900303245.1 Selene dorsalis
CTCCGCGCTTCGAGCCGCTGGACAAGCTTCACACGGATCCCACGCTGCCCATGCCTGAGAAGACGTCGAGCGCCGCTAAGGAGCGCGGGCTGGAGCAGCTGGTCCACAACATGGAGAGGCTTTTTACTCGCTTTGCAGATGTACAGCAGTGCCTGACAGAGATCAGAGATTATACCCAGAATGGCAAGAAGGCCCTGAGTGTCTACCCCAATGCCTCTGAGCCCCCCTATGTCAATGTCACATGCCAGGTACAGTTACGCTCACTGCATTCTCTCTGTGTGATGTTATAGATCAGTGTGTAGGAGGTGAAAGAGAAGGAGGTTCCCTTTCTTGCTACAATCTCTATCATGAGCAGCTTTTGTTTTCACGAGGAGCTTAAACAACCTAATCACCTGCAATTTTCCCCTGTAAGGATAAGACAACTAAAATACCTCGAAGCAATCAATGTGCTACGAACACACAAATCTGAGTAAGGTGTTTAAATTGCAGGCATCAGATTAAGGCCTTGATTTACTTGCTGCTGTAGCACCCGGTTTACTTCCTTTGATTCGTTTCTCACGGCGACTGTTTCTCTTCTGTTTTTTCTTTCCTTCTTGGTGCACATGCAGAAGCAGTTATCAGAAAATGTGTTCATTGACGAGCGGAGGCCGGTGCTGCTGTGTGACGGGAAGCTTTGTCTGCGTGCCCTCCAAGACCTCTTCAACCTAACTATAGTGGAGATGATGTACGGTATGTGCGGCCTGTGAAGTTGAGCTTCCGTTATTTTGATATTACAAATTCACTGCTGTAAGCTAGGCGCCATAAGTCTCTTAAACTGTAGAATAGCTTTGTCTTTACTTTGAGGCAGTATCTAAGCCGCCTTCTCCAAATCCTATATATTGCATTGCCTGTAAGATTAGCCATGTTGTGACAGAGAGGGTACAAGGTTAATGAACTAAAACCGCTTCGAGGAAACTCTTTGCAGGTCTCCCGCTGTGAGTGTTTTCAACAAGCCTCCCCCTGAGGTCACCTGGAAGTCATTAAAAAGACCATCTACTCTTTATAGATTTTTTAAAACTTTTAAATGACCCACTCAGATCTGCATTGTAACTGATGCAGAATCTCATTTCATCGTACAATACGTTCCCATATTGTTCCTCTGTTAACAACATGCATAAGCTATAATTGGAAGTGATTAAAAGCCTAGGTCAGATTACAAGGTTTTAAACAAAAGCAGCTTAATGTGCATAGTGTTTTGTTGCTGTTGTAGTGAAGGCTGACTGTCCCCAAGTGACTGACCGCACTGTGCAGTGGTTTCATTCTTGGTAAATGTTCCTCTGGTCTTACTCTAGGTCCGCTGTGGGTCGTACTGGTGGCAGACGCAGACGGCTTTGTTCCTCTGACGTTCAAACCCAAAGAAGAGCTCACAGTGCGGAACGGCAAACGGAAAAGCACCCTGCGGACCCCTGGGAGCCCAGATACCTCTTGCCCATCTAGTCCAGCACCAACCAGCACAGCCACAGAGGCCTCAATATAGTGCCTCCTGAACACTCACCTCAGTTTTGGACATGTAAATCTCCAGTATTTAAATATCATTGACAATGCAGACAGTGAACACTCCTTTTGGCTCTTACATTAATCAGAGTTACATATGAAATTTATTTTTGTGAAAACAGTAGTGATTTGAATTTCAGAAGTGATGTTTACGAGTTGCTGCTTCGAGATGAACGCTTCCCCCGAAAGAAGCCACACTTTACTTTTACTCACTGCACTGCACTGTATTTGCTGAAGTTGCATCCCTCACAGAAGCAGGACTACCGCGCTTGAATTGCATCCCAAAAGTTTGAGTGTTTTTTAGCTCTAACATGTTTTTTTGTTGTAATCTGACTGCCCAGGTATCCTGAAACAGGAATCAACATAGGCTAATGTATGATGCAAATGTTTTGTTTACTGAAGAAAGCACCACCCATGTTAAAATTAAGGCCTTTTTTCTTGGATTTATAATGCGAACAAGCGCAGTGACTGGACTGACCACTAGAGGGCGCAATAGTCAACAAAAACCTTCCCTGCATGGCTGCACATTGCTGTCATGGAAGATGAAATGATCCTCAGAGTAAATATGTATCTTTGAATATTAAATTTGCATAACTAGTGTGTTCTCCTTTGGGTGTTACTTTTTTTTTTTTTGCTACCACCTGTCTGGCAAAGAAACACAGCACACACATTTATTGTCTACCAACCCACCTCTACAACATTTATTCATTTCATATCATCAATCCTTTGTAATTATATATCATAAATAAATAACAGTGTTGTAGAGCTAAACACAGCAAATAACTATAATATACATTCATTTATATAAATTAGATAATCTTATTATATATATCCAAGATGACTATACAGTACATGTGAAAATGAAACAAATAATGTTTACATTAAAACAATTAAGCTATTTATCAGTGTAATATACACTAATGAACAAACTTCCAGCTGTGCTACTGGAATACGTGGCTTTTGTAGATTCACTTCATTCAAGATCCAAGTCACACGTTATTCAAATCTTCCATAGTCCTGGAACTGATGCTTTGTTTCCTGTGGGAGACGCCAATATCAGTACATTACATCCATGGTAGAGAGTACATTCAGGGTATTTGTACATTACACAAAGCGTTTTATCCCACTGTTTTAATATATTTTAGATCAGTGGCACAGCTGAACATGTTTGCTGTTGAACAGTTTTTTCCACACTTCTGATATTTAACAGATAGATAGATAGATAGATAGATAGATAGATAGATAGATAGATAGATAGATAGATAGATAGATAGATAGATAGATAGTATTGTAAAGCAGGCTTGTTGTTAAAAAGCCTCAGTGCACCCTCCTGAGGTACAGCAAACATGATAGGACTGTTTTCAGGCTGGCTTTTATTCCTGCTGACTGAACTTAATGTATTACTTGAAAGGTCGAGCTGTTTTTTTTTTGTTTTTTTGTTTTTTTACTCAGGTGAAAATCTATGATCTCCACTCACCGTAGCTCCTCCAAGCAGACTTTATTCCTGAGCCGTACGTCTTCACTGATGGGATAGAGGAGTAGGATCATTAAGCCTGTAACAATGAAGGCCACCGGAGCAGCACCGATCAGCAGCTTCAGGGTATACACTACAGGAGCAGGCTGCTTGCAGGCGCCCGTGTCATACCCCGCAAACCTACACATACACACACACACACAACATGGAGAAATCCCATTTAAACACTGTCTACAGGAAATCGACATCCACCCTGACACTGCAACACTGCAAATGAGCAAATTCGACACCCCTCACATGATGAATTATGCATCAGGGCTGAGTTTAATGCATTTTCTCAAGGTATCATGCCACACTAAGTGCCTATAGAAAGCATGATGCAGTGTGTAGGTTAATGGTGCATGTGTGATAGCAATGCAGACTTACTCCAGACAGAGGGTGGACACTCCCAGGGAGATGCCAGCTGCAAACTTGGTGAAGAAGACATAAAATGAGTAGAAGATGGCTTCGTGGCCTTTGGAGTAGGGGTTGGCCAGTCTGAAGTCATCCACCACATCTGGCAGCATAGACCTGGATTAAGCACACGCAGAAGTGAATGAGTCTGTGCTATTTGTTTTGTTTTGTTTGCGCAGGATTTGGTGAGCATGTGTCCGTTGTCTTAAATACTCAGCATCACTCTAGAACATGGTAAAATTTTAAGCTGATGTGTGCCTAAGACCTCCCTCGTGCTCGCACTTTAATCATCTTACACAACCAGTCGAGATGCGAGCGGCTGATGATGTGAGGTCTACTTATAGCGCTCTGATAAACTGGTGGGGTAAAATTACAGAGCTAATAACACGATTAGATGATGAGCAGCGGGCGATACCACTGGGCTCAGTGCACACACTGGATAAACAATCGGCCCCTTCCAAAATAAATACGCTCCTATGGGAGGTCCCTGTAATTTGGGGTTTCAGGGAGGGGGTAAGAGATGAGTGAGGAGCAGAGTCTGCCATAGAAACGATTGGGAAACATGCAGAGAAGAGGATTCCTCCACCTTCAGCGTTATGTTAGTCCTCTGATAGTATAGAAGATTTACAGTACATATAGAGGTTGTTAAAAATGACATCACTTCCATGACCGTGACGTGACCTGGCTGAGTGGACCGAGCCGTCTGGGCACCGAGTCACCACTAAGAGCATGTTGGTGCACTATTGTGGTTTGAATAATGACACTTGGCATCAAATCAAAGGAGACGAACACAAGCAGAGCAGCAGAACCACAGCACAGACAAACATATAGAAGAACTGCATTTACACAAACATTGTCAGAGGCTTTGTGGATTTTGAATAATCTAAAGATAGCAATGGATATAAACGGATCTAATGTTTTTCACCGTAACGCTGTTTTTCTTTTGGTCCTTTATCGTCACTGAGGGGGGGTTCCACAAACTTACGCAGGGCAGATGGGCAGATGGCAGGGAGACGCCCTAAACGTCCAGACTGACTCTAACTTACATTTAAGTACCAGTGGTCAATCTGGAGTCTTCATTTTGCCTAGTCTGCAAAGTTATGACATGAGCACCCAGGGTAAGAAAACTGTTTGCTCCCTGATCTCATAACAGATGCTGTGTGTGGTCCCAAACTTCATCTGAAATATTGAAACCAATTCAGTAGAAATAAATAAGTGTTGGTAGTTTTAAAATCAAACTCAAGACTCACCTTTTTAGCCTGGCTTTTAATCGTTTCTATCTGTCTATTTATTCATACATTTTAGGCTTGTCCTTTTATTCTATGTTTATTTTCTGGATTGCTCCCTTTTATTTGTGGTTATTTATTCTTTTTATTCATGGTTTATGCAGATCTTCTCTCTTATAGAACATTATTGTTATTAAAAGCAGAGATGTTGTGTATGATCTGATCATTTCTTATCATTTATCTTTTATTGTTATGTGTGTTTTGGATGCAATGATTTTGATGCAATTTGCTCTGTAGTGTGGATTCTCACCATGGCAGCAGCAGCGAGGCAGCCACACTGAGTCCAGAGGAAACAGCCACAACATAGGCCACCACCACATTAGGGATGAACACCAGCATCAAGGTGAAGGGCATGATCCACTGGATGGAAAAAAAAAAGTTCAAATGGCTCAGTATTCTTAGATGGGATCACATGCAAGAAGAAAAAAATGTTTTCTGTCAAGAGTCTTGTCAAGTTTATGACATGTTTATAAGGAAAATATGCTTCCAAGTTCATCCACAAGATGGCACAAACATCAAAGCGTAGCAGTTTTAAAAGCTACTCTACCAAAATAAAAACAGTATACTCACAGTAATACCACAAAAAGCCGCTGTCTTTTTCCCAAACCTCTGCAGAAACCATTGCCACAGTGGGATGCTTATCACAGCAGAAACCTGGGTAAACAGGCACAAGAAGATTAAAAAACCCAAATGTGTTTTTTGGGGTTTGGGGTGTGATTCAGTCTAGTCTGAAATAATAAAAGAACAGCAATGGGGAACATGAGTCATAAACATTAAGTTTATATGATGATAACAATGAGCATCATTGAGTCTAAATAAAGGGTTACAAGTCTATAGGGTAAAAAAAAAACACTGCCAAAGTTTAAAAAAAAAAAGAAATCATGAATTCTATGAATTTTATGTTGTTCCGTCAGTTTATGTAGTACTTAGTCATACCTGTATATCTGTGCTATTAAACATTGAAGTGCTTGTGAGGTGAATCGGTGCTAAAAGCTTCACTCACCAGGATGGTCAGCACAATGTTCTGGAAGTGATCCCTCAGGTCGGCAGCGTAGGTGCAGAAGAGGACAAAGTTGCTCTGAACCAGCTGCAGAAATCAGAGATCAAACATTGAGATATTCAGTCCCGCCTTGTCTACTCAGCACTGTCGCTGGGCACTCAGCTCGCTGTGCTGTGAGAGTGCCAAATGAAGTGACTGGAGAAGCTGCTGACGGTGTTTTGCAGTGATTTATTCCCACTCCAGAGCTCGCATGGATGACAACTGACACCTCCTCTGAGATGAGAGGGGCAGAAACATACAGAAATAGATCCGATGCAAAAGTTGGAAAGTCTGCGGTATTTTTTTTTAACTGTCTAAACCTGAGGTGTCAAGCTTGTAACATCTGTCTACTAGTGACAGACACACAGACAGAACATGGGGGGCTGGTATCACTCTCAGGAGTCCCCAGCCATTAAAACCATCAGCTTTCAGTAAGTGCTCTTCTATATTGATCAAATCAACATTGAGTGCCAGCAGTTCTCCCCCATTGTCAGGATCCAGGACTGGCTCCATTTACTGAAACATGGAGTGTCTTGTCTGAGAAGTGCTGCCTAAATAAATTTGCATTTACCTGAATGGCGACAGTGATGAAGAGGAATGCAGCGGTCAGAGTGAGGTATGGCCCGTGTCTCATCACCAGGATGAAGCCCCTATAGAATGGGATCTGCTTCTCAGTCCTCGGGGCGTACGGATCTGTATTGGTTATGTGGAATAACAGTATGAGTGTGATGTGTATCGAATAACATGCAGAACGAGAAAGGCAGTGGAGCTGCTCACTGGTAATCCTGGAACTGCCCCTGCATTGCAGTGGAGGCTGTCTGTCCCACTGAGAGTTGTCATTTACAGTGTAATAAGTATTAGAGAATGGCACATTTCCACAGACCATTTGAATTATATTCATATATATATGTATATAGAATAGAGCCTTCACAAGAAACAAATTATTCACAAAGTCTGGACCTGGACATATATTTAAAATGATAATGAATATTATTTGGCTGGTCCTTTGCTTTGTACTTTGCAGTTAAATATTATGCATCAAAGACCAAACCTGTTCAAAATCCACAATGTGTTCCCATCTATAGCAAAGAAAAACATCCCATGACACATGTACTGTATGAGGAAAAGCTTCAAATAAGAAACAGTAGCAAATTGGTGAAGGCGGCACCAGTTCATGTTTGTCATGTTTTGCTTGATGAAACACTGAGACGTTCAGTCAGTAATCCGTTTTTTCGATAATTAGTTCTCCCTCTTTGAGTGCACACTCACACACAAATCTCACCCTCTCTCTCTTTGACTCCCAGGAACATCACCACCGTGCAGATGAGAAACACTCCTCCAATAACCCCGGCGGCGATCATGTACACCTCCTTCTGCAAAGCGAAAGAACAAACATGTAGCCCACATCAATCCATCTCTTCTCACCCAGGCGGCACAATCTATTCTGAGCCTTTCTTCAATCTTTAATTCATTATGTTCTCAAATCCCTTAAAAATTCAAGGCCCTCATTTTAACTTGCTATACATCAGAACTGGGAACAAACTGCTGCAGTTGGTGTCAGTTTGAATTCGTTTTCGAGTTCGTTTTGCCTCCTAAGCTTCTACCTGTTTTAGCACTCATCCGTGTAGGATTTATTAGATCTGGCTGTCTGTGTTATTATTCCACCCCGGTTTACAGTGCAGACTCCCTTACACATCGCATACACTGTGTAAATACAATTAGAAACAGGAAGAAACCTCGAGTAGATCTGTAGCCCAAAATACAGCCTTAACTATTTAATGCCGTACCCTGACAGGAACTGCGCTGCCTTAAACAGTCTCTGTTTGTTTGCTATTTTTCCATGTGGCTCAGTGCAGCGGTTCATTATTATTTATGCACATCAAACACTCCCTGTTTCCGAGGGCAGACTCAGACGGTGTGCCACCCTCACCAGCGACCGCGGAGGAATTTAGCGGGTGGCTGCAGAGGGTTTGGCTCGGTGAGTGGGTTGCCCCGATAGGGTTCACCCAAAATCCATTGGAAAAGAAGACATTTGAGGCCCAAATAGCTGCGGCGCAACCAAAATCCTGCATAGGACAGTTTGGACTCTGGCCTGTTTCATCTTCACAAACAGTCACATGAGAGATTCACAGCAGTGGTCGTGTTTATTCACAGCACTGCAAACTGAGATGTGGATGTGTGCATGTGTATGTGTCCTAACCTGGGCTCTCTGCAGTAAAGAACTAATATCTCCATCAAAGTGAAACTGGATTGGCTTCAAATGCTCTGAGCGTGATATAAATAGGTCTAATGACTTACAGACCGGAGACCCCTCAATGCAAAGGGGCCACATTTTGGAGCCTGATGGGAGGGAGGAACCCCCTTTGTGGTCACAAGTGGGGACCAACTCAGGATGCTGGGTTCAGATATCAAACAGCGGCGTCTCTTTTCAATCCCGTGGGTTCCACGGGTTAAAACATGAAACCATTTTGGATGTCAGAGCCTGTAGACGTTGTGTAATACGGACTCACTTTCGAAACAATCCTCCTTTTCATTTGGATATTTAGCAAAAGTAAACCACCCTGAGTACACACCGCAGCTCTAAGTTGAGCGAGAACACTGGTGACAGACCAAGTTATTTTCAAACCAACTCTGTGGCCTACTTTGAGCACACCTGGGCTCCTGGCTTGGCACTGTGACACTTACACTATGTGACAGGTAGTCCTGAGAGCGCACCAGGCTCTTCACGATCTCTGCCCCGCTGCTGTTGCCAAGGTAACCGGCAGAGATGTTGTGAGTCGGGCAGTGCTTCAGAGTGTGAGCGCTGGCCACAATCTGGCCCTGGATGGCAGCTCCCACAAGTGTCCCCAGCACCTCCATTGTCATTCCTGCCATCACATGATTGAGAATTCAATTATCAGCTTCACTACTTCCAAAGTAAGTCACACGGGATAGGTGCAGAATTTAAAATGGCAAAGACTAATACAGCATTGCAGACATGAGGCAATATTAAAAGGCCTTACGGTAGGCAGTGGCAGAGTCTCTCTCCTTCTGCTCGGTACTCAGGAACATGGTGAGAGCAGAATAAGGCACATGGAAGCACTGAAGGGAGGAGAAGGACAGAATCATGGTTTAGTTAAAACAGACATAAATACAAGTCTGACACAGCTAAAGTGGTGGTAAGTGGTGGGCTGAAGTTGGACAGTCAAGTTCAGGTTTAAGAGCCTTTATTATCCCCTAGGGGCAATTAGTTTAACAGCCAGTAGTAAAAACATAGAAACAAACATGTATGACAAGACAACATACACATCAAATCACAACAGGTCATTTAAAAGTCTAATCGCAGCAGGGACAAATGTATCTTTCAGTCTGTTAGTCCTGCATCTCAGCAGCAGATATCTGTGTCCGAAAGGAAGCAACTTGTCCTCCATTAAGGATGAATTATCTCAGCAGGGACTGCCATGAGACTGCTGTAAGTACTCATGGTCCCCAGAGGATGGATCCTCATACTTACTTACTACTTAGCAATACTCACTAAGTACTATGTTTGCATGCAAGGTGATAGCATTCGTGCTGAAGTTGAAGGCAACTGGACTCCTTTTGATTCAAAATGAGCCCAGTTGCCTTCAACTTCAGCACTTAACGACTACGATGACCTGGATGACTGAGAACCTACACGGACAAGGTGATAGCATTTAGCCCATAGCACCACTGTGTTTGAATACAGCTTTGTTAGCATTCAACTTTTGACTCACAATCAGATGGGAATACCCCGGATATCTTTAGATCTCTTTTATCTACGCGTTCCCGCGCGAGATTTACAGTACGCTGTATATATATCAAAAGCAATCTCTGCAGTTTCCATGTTGGCAAACCTCAGATCTGTTTTCTCCTTCCTCACCACCTCTCTCAGAGAATAGGCAAGCAAACCAAGTCCTGCTTCACTTTGTAATTTACACAAGGGCTCAGTCAGCACTGTGGCCAAACGAGCATACACAGCCACGATGAAAATAAACGTGGCCGAGAAAGGTTTTTTTTTTTTTTTCTTCGGTCGCTGCTTCTATACAGCATGTCATTTATGGGGCCTTGAGTGGATGCAAACATTTATAGAATTGAGTATGCATTACTGGTCTGTACAGATGGAAGTGAGAACTGATTCATTTGATTCAAACCCATTATTAGTCGACGGCATATACAGCTGATTTGCTGCGTTCTAACCTCTGTTTACAGACTGCGACCCTTTGAATGATAACAGCTGGCCTTTGCCAGCAAACTTCACACAAACACATATCCAGAGACAATGAAGGGAGGCTAAAAGTGGTAACCAGCATTTACTCAGCAAGAGGTTCCTGGCAGGACTGACCATATACTTATCAAGTAGTTAGAATGACATGCCATTACAGCTCGCCACAGTGCGGCTGCAGCGGGCTACACGCTCTGTAGCACATGTTATATGGGTTACCCCAGAGCAGAGCAGAGCAGAGAGGGGGAGAGAGATGAATGGACTGGAGCATAATAACAAAAGGAAACCTAAATAACTACACTTCCCCTTCGAGGTGAGGCATCTAAGAGCTCTGGGCTCTAATCTGCTGTTCGTCTCGCAAATCAAAGTGTAAATCCCACCAGGAGCTGTCGGAGGCTGGCATGAGATGACTGTAATCATCCTCACTTCAAACTTTGATTATTCAGAGCATTTGCTGCATTTTATCTATATGTTATGTAATGTGTCATCTCTAAACCATGAGCCGCATCAATCAGAGATTTTATCTCTTGATGTCTCTCTTTTACTTCATGTGAGTTCCTGCTCAGATGTCTGCGGCAACATATATTAGTCTGGATTTCTTAAGCATCAAAAAAGACAAGTGAGTGTGAAGGAGCATGCACACTTACAGTGATGAGGGTTTGGTAGAGGCAGTAGAAACCCAGGTACCAGATGAACCTGCCACCGATGAAAGGAGGAACAAACCAGAGGAAGAAGTAGGAGACCACCAGAAACGGAGTGCAACCCACCATCCTGCAGAACATAAGGATGTGTCAGGTGAGACTGAGGAACAAAAGGCTCTGTTCTCCACACATGTATATATCTGAATTACAATTATGGTTCTACACTCTACAAGCAGTCACCATGATCATTTTGAGCTGTCAGCATAGTGATGACAGCGGCTGTGTTACGTAATGCTCAGAGCAGTGTTAAAATCAGGCCATATTTCTGGCAGATGACAGTGAGACTAAGCTGACTGCTCAATGATTATGTTGTTGTAAGTATGATAGGAATCTGTCCCGGGCAGGACAGGCGAGCAGGGAAATACCACAATATACCAAACCCACACATATCATTGAAACACGCACGCAGCAGACACACAAACACACACACACACATATATATATAAATATGCAGTATACACTCAAGCAAATGCAGCATGAAGCAGTTCTGCTGCGTCGTGTTTTTCTCAGAACTTGGAGCGATACAGTATGTGGGCTATGTATAATTCATAAGTAAACAACTGGTATGTGTCATTATGGTTAAAGTGAATAGCTGTGTGTTTCAGAGTGAAGAAAAAAAGGGCAGATTGTGGATGATCTTAGCGTATGACACATCTGTAAACACCAATAAATCATCCACCCTCATCTTCCGCTCCTTTAAAGAGCAAATGGGGTTTGTTTGTCAGATGGCCTAGAGCCTGGAGCAGCTGTAACACCAGGACATCTACAGGTAAAAAAAAAAGAAAAAAGCCACAGATGGAATTTGGGTGACTGTGACAAAACCTGTGGTTGCGCTGACCTCTGACCTGCTCTCCACTGTGAATGATGAAGAGAGAAAGTGGGAGAAAGAGGTAGAGAGAGGCCAGTTACGGTCATTTCTAGCATCGTCCAGCCAGCCCACCTCACTCTCCTCCTGATTGTTTGCTTAAACAAAGGCGGCTGACAACGCTGGTGCTGCAGTATTGACCGCTTGGTCATGGGAGCAATGAAAGGGCCCCGGGGCCGGGGTGAATGGGACAGTTAGAATGTTCCTGCAAGATGACTGTGTTCGGGGAGAGGCAACAAAGGCACATTCGCAAAAACACTCGCATACTTTCTCACACATCAGACGCATGAATGCACAGCCACACCTGTAACAATGCTTGGCACAGTCTTAATTAAGCCCGAGCTCCTTGACAGGAGACTGGCACTTACAGTTCTCTCCTCTCTGACCTACTCGGGACACTTACAGCATGTTAATTAGATGATGTGCAGTGGGACAGAGGGGATTTAGAAAAGCTTAATAGTGTTCATTTTCCTCTGTGGTGCTAAGTAACAAAGACACTTGAAGCTACTTTACTTTAGTATTTCTATTATACTTCTACTTCACTGCAATTAAGAGGCATTTTCTTTTATTGTCTTAAATATTCCACGCATTTTTCTTCCTAGTCAAAACCTTGTACCTATGTTACCCACAATGCAATGAAGCCACAAAAGATTTTATACAACTTTTTTTTTCACAGAAGTAGTCTTACTCCCCTTTGATGTGTAAAATCACAGCACCTGACTTTTAAGAGTTGACATGTCAGAAACATTGGATAAATTCAGAAAATAATGCTCTTTTGTTTAACATGGTTCAAGTTTTAAACTGTGGTTCTCCACCTCCTTTGTCTGTTTATAGGATTCAGATGTCTATGTGTTGTTGGCAGGGCCACCAAACCTCTCAGATGGTTATCATTTAAATAACTGTTTAACAACCAAAGAGACAATTAGCTCAAATTTTAAAAAAAGTAATTTTTTTTGCATTGTGACATGTCTACTGGCTGGTAATTTTATTTAAGTAAAGTTCACCACTGATATACCCTCACTATCATGCTTGTCTTTAAATAACAACTCTCTCACGGTTTTGCTTGCGGCTGGGATGGTACATCACTACAATCACACAATAATAAACACTGAAACACCCAAGGGGGGGGCCTGTTTGGCCCAAAAGACTCCATCCTTAAGGACTAGCAGTGATACAAATCGCTTTATGTCTTAATGTGACAGTCAGACAGGAAGAAGCAGTTCCTGCTGGACAGGGAAGAGGGGACTTTCCAGAGGGGTAAAAACTAAGGGAGTGGTGTGCACTCTTAACATAAACACTGATGAACACACATTTAAAATAACCACATATACAAACACACACACACACACCTACAGCTTCCCCGGGGTAATCAAAGCTGATTTAACAGCCATCAGCATCTGTCTGCTACTGAGCCCGGCTGGCTGGCCACAGTGGACTTGGTCCCCCTCCAGCACTGTCAGCTTGTGTATAATCTATGGTTTATAATGCAGTAGGCATTAGATACTGGCAGTGTAATTACACTAAATGTCACGCTAGTGTGTTCAAAAGACATATCCTGCACACACACACATACACGCACACAGCCGATTATAAAATCATCTTTGAAAATGGTGATTATGGAAATGGTGTTCAACAGCTTCATCTAATCCACAACTATAGTCACAGAGTAAACTGCACTTGTTTACACAGGCTGTGAGATACTGGGAACATCTTTCAAACAAAGAAGAAGGAGGCTGGATGATGCCCAAAAGTGAGATGAGGTGTTTCATAAAGGTAATAAAATGTCACAGAGCATGAAGCTGCTGTGTGACATGTCTATTGTGCACAGTGGCAGAAGATTTATGACAGAATGTCTCAACATTTCTCTGGCTGTGAAGCCGTGGCCTGGCGAGAGGCGCCCCACGCCCTTGCTGCGCACAGCGTGTATAACTCATGAGTGCCGGGAACAATGTAATTAACGCACAATGGCTGTTTATGCAAAATTCAATCCTCAGGTGAGAGGCACAGGCCTGAGAATTATTTCAAAACAAAATGGTTTGTTTTTGTTGGGATTCCACGCAAACATTTGCATCATGTAGCGACCGTAATTAAGTCTGAGAGAGTGGGAGCGAGTCAAAACATGTTTCATAATCTGTGGACAAATTACAGTCCTTTACGCAGGTTTATCCACATGTAAACAGAAGCCCTTTGCCATGTGTTCGCTAAGGAGAGGAGGAACACTTTGCCCAAGGTTATTAACTTAAATAAAGAAATAAATAAACAAGCAGCGGGCACTTACATAACTTGTAAGCTCAGGGGTAGAGCCGAGCCCAACATGCCACCTGTCTTCTGATCATTAGGACCGCTTGAAAATGTCAGTGTCATTTACTTCTGGTCTTAAAGGCGACATTAGGTTTGTAAAGTTTTCCTTTTGTGTCAATAAGCAACAATAGTACTTTCATTTTATTACCAGTAGTGGTTTCTCTGAGTCTGTCAGGCCTGCTGAGTTCTACTACAGAGCCAACAACCGAAGAAATACAGGAACAACAAGTACGCGTTAGAAACTGAGATACACAGGAGTTTCCTGTACGGGCGGTGAGCTTACCACGGCATGAGTCTGCCAATCTTGGTCCATCTGCTCTTTGTAATGAAGAACCCAACGACAGGGTCGGTCACTGCACCCCAGGCTTTACCGATGAACAGCACCATGGAGGCCTGGAAGGCTGTGATCTGCACAACAGGGACAGATTGGAGTTAAACATTTGTGCCCCATTTATTCACACATGGGATCCGCAGAGACAGAGACGTTACCTGAGCGACGTCCAGCAGGTAGATCTGCAGGAAGAAGGCCGTGGCGCTGGCAGCCACCTCCTTGGGAGCGCCGCCGATGGCAAAACACAGCTTGCTGCATAACGACAACTTGTGGCTCAAGTCGGTCTGTGAAAAGACAAAGTGAGGGGGGGGTAATAAGATAATGGTGTCTTTGCAGGTCAGGCTGCTAACGAGCAAATTAACTTTTCTGCACTGCAAGCATTCTTATGAAGACTCTCAGTTCAGGTGGGAACAGGAAGTGGGGGGAACAAAAGATGCCAACTGCTGAAAAAAAAACTGCTGACACTAACAGACAGTCAAACAAGCTACAAGTACAATCTAACTAGTTATCACCTACAATGCACACATATCTACGATGTAAGCTTCTATTCAAGGGAAAGGCCAATAGATGTAATGTATGATAAGAATGTATTTATAATATTGTAAGAATATATTTAGATCATGATTAATATGTGGTGTTACTTTTTTTATCAGACTCCATGCATCCACCCATCAGACTCATTCTAGAAAAATGAAGGCAGGAGTATAAATAGAAGAATTTCTCATTTTGTTAACCAACAAGGGAGGATGATTCAGCCCGGACATGATGAACTGTAAGTTTCTATTACATAACAATGGAAAGATATAGGTATCACAGCATCAAACTCAGGTTAAACCAACTAAACAAATGATTTTTTCAGCCTAATTCCATGAAAATGTTGAATAATTTCACCATATACTGAGCAAATTCTTGCTCACGCTTACAGTGAAACCCTCTTCCCAGACACGACACACAACAGTTAGGTGTGTCACTTCAAAATAATTTGGGCCATGAGAACGGACTCATGACTCACAAATAGTGAATCATATAGTCATTCACAGCCTGAATCCTTTTTTATTTCAATTCTATTTCAGGTGCTCTAAAAATAACATTCTTTCCTCATGTCACGTCAGCAAGTGATACAGAGGAATGTAAAGAATATCACCGTCATCACGCCTGCGATGACCTATGATGTATGTACAAGATGATCTGTTTTCTCCTTAATGCCACTCCCTAAAAACACATATCCTGTCTCTCAATACAAGATGTAAGTGTGTGTGTGTGTGTGTGTGTGTGTTTTGTGTGTATGTGCAAGTGTGTGTAGTGGGGAAGGCGCAGCTTTCATCTTCACACATGAATAAGACAAGACACCAGAGTCTAGGGAACCCAATATTTACGGCTGTCTCCGAGGCCGTGCACACACATCAACC